>BROG01000129.1:715000-767500 GCA_030159075.1 Atrina japonica | reverse complement strand
TTCTAAACAACAAATTGTGTACATCGCAGAAGCAACGTGACACATACACCAGTGTATCGGCAATCTATTTCACTAGACCGTGACTGGCCTTATAAAATCATTTCAGTCGTATCATCAAATGGTAGATGTATGTTGTGTGGTCCTCTGTATCATTTGTTAGCGATGAGCATAATTTTAACATTACTACAATAAAGTATTTGAATGAAAAAGTAATAATTTACAAACAAATGTATATACCTTGATCGATCTGCGCAATGGTGGTTAGTCCTAGTGTTCTATAAATAGATGCGGGTATATAAGGGGAATTCCAAAGCTGATTGATATATACACCTGTATAAGACACATATTGTAAATCTTTATCCCTGACCCATACATTGATTTCACAGTAATTTAAACATGATGTTTATCCGTTTGATGGGACAACTGTCTTTAGTAAATCAAAAAACAGTTTTACTATCAGAAATCGCTTAAAATTTGGAAGTCTGAAGACGCAGAATCTATTTGTAATATCAGACACGAAACAACACCTGTTAATCCGCTTATATATCGAATTTATTATCTATCTCAAATGACTGTTGATTCGGCCAACATAATCCATATAAAAGATTTATGCTGGAAAATTCAAGGATAAGCTCCTCAATATATTGTTCTCAAATTTAAAAATACTAATTTGTAGCTTCCATATACTAAATTATGACCTCTTTACCCTTACGAAAATATTTCATTGGTAGATTGTTTTCGCCATTAACAAAGAATCTGAATGTTAAAAATACTGTGTATGCTCACACAGTAAATTTCAGAATTTTGCATGCGAAAAACTTTATCCTCGGTGTCTGAGATCAAACATGGGATATACAATGGGATATTTTTTTCCTTAACAAAGTATTTCATTAGTAAAATGAAATTCAGCGAAGGTTTGGGTGCCCCCCCGCGACACATTTTGGAATTATTTAATTCGGAAGACAGATGGTGCTTTTTAAGCTCGCAGACACAAAATTACTTCGGCATTATGACTTTGGTATTATGTTCATAATATTTATAACCTTCTGGTGGACTGTTTGAATCCCCGAAACCTGGTACTGATTTTCCGGTTTTTGCTGATAATCTTTTCATAAAGTAATATTTCGCACTAATGGCACAATTTAAAGTAATCTTTTTACTCTGGTCTCTCTTAGACTTATTTGGCTATACACAAAGATTTATGATTTTGCCTTTTCTTATATCGTTTTCTTTTCGAAAAGTAATTTCTATTTGAAACTGGAACTCGACTGATGAAGTCTAATTGACAGGAATGATGGTCTCTAGCATTATAATGTTGGTACTTTGTTTATATTTATAGTAACGTTATATCAGAAAGTGTACAACAAAGGAATATATATCTTAGTAAAGTTTTGTAGGAAAGGATCTAAAATGATTAATTAATATAGACATACAGGCGCAGATCTAACAAATGTCCATATAATAAGGTTATACCAGGGACGATCTAATAAATGGTCAAATCGCTTTTATGGATGCTCTCTCTCTCTCTCTCTCTCTCTCTCTCTCTATATATATATCTCTCTCTCTCTCTCTCAATTTACATTGAAATCAAATTCGAGGTCCACCGATGGAATATTATTGACAGACACAATCATCTTGAACATGTGTGTAGGATTCTTTTTTTGCAACTTTGGCATTGTTGATAATATTTATCTTTTTTCTCACAGAGACGAGTGGCTGGCCGGGTCATTAAAATTAGTTACACCACTCATTAAATCAAGCTAAAGCAACCAAATGGTCATATACTATTAGTAATGTTATACCCGGCGAAATAACAAATGGTCATATAGTGAAGCTTCACCGGGAATGGTATCAAATATATTTTACAGTTTATCATACAAAAATTTCAAATATCACAATATTAATCATTGTGAAATAAGGCGGCAATATACAAATTTGGAGAACATTAGAAAAACACGGTCTTATGAAAATCTATGGGTCAGGTACCATAGGAATTGTTTAACAATAATTCCAGCGGCAGGTCCAAAGTGAACTGGAGAGAAAACTAGGTTTAACTGAGAAAACCTAGATTTAAATCATTATAATTGTGATTGCGACGTGCTCTATCGGTTTAACCAAGATATTCTGAGTAAGACTACTTTTTTCCAGTTGAACCTAGTTGAATTTTTTTTTCGATAAAAACCTTGATTAACTGGAGAAAAACTAGGTTTAACTAAGAAAAATCAAATTTAACCAAAGAATGAGCTAAACTTTTTAAAAAAAAAACTAGTTAAACTGAGAAAAAAATATGTTTAACCTGCGCCAAAAGTACATTAGAGTATTTAGCGTAGTTAAACCTAGTTTTTCTACACTTTCTACACACTTTTCACACTATTTCTTCAATGAATGTGTGTTACCAGAAAAATAAGCCCGTTATTTAGAGGAAAACTAAGTTTAACTGGAAAAAACTAGGTTTAACTCATTAGTGTGAGTTTTGTGTGGCATATATATGATAACTAAATATAGGATATAAAATACCTGTGTATCCTAGCAATAACAAAGTAAAAATGAATGCATAATAAATGTTGTGTCGGTGTAAAAATAGTCAGGAAATCCGTTTTGATCGTCTGCTGCAGGTCGCCAATGTATAATCTGTCATCACTTCATGTTGATTTTAAAAATCAGTTTCAATTCTTTATGATTACAATATACATGTATCAATTACACCTTAACCTTAACACTGATTGTTGATTTTCTACACAAATACACAAAACAAACAGAGGGTATTTATCTATTTCTCTTTTCAAACACTTTAAAAATGTATAGTGTGCTTATCTAATAGATAGCTGCGCTAATAATCTGTGCATTTGTGACCCCTAGCAGTGACTTAATTGATTAAAGTCCAAAATGAGGCCACCAGAAAACTGGACCACTGAGTAATAACGCAACAATTCTATTGCTATTATTGGTAATAATATATTGTTACATAATGATAACCAAACAACGGCAGACGTATGTGACATATACAAACGTTAACACCAGTTATTTTTATATTTTATTAAAAGCAACAATAAAGTTTCGGACAGAAACACATATTTCCTTTTCAGATACAAACATACGATTACAATTTTCAAAGCTCTCATACGAATATGCACTGATACCCTTACTCGTACGTGTTGTATATAAACAAAACTACACACGTTTCTATCCGTATCATCAAACTACACGCGACCGTTTCCGCAGATGGATTTAACGTTAGCTCTCGTTGAATCCATCGGCTACAACGATTATATGCAGTCTGTTGATACGGACAGAAGCATTTGTGTGGTTTTGTTTTTATCACCTGCCATTTATCTATGCGTACACCAATTTTATTCAAAATGAATTTCGCGTTTTAAGATGACATCAAATGACTCCCTTTTCGAGAAGTGGCTTTGGTGGAAACTTTGTATCCAACTTCAGTGCAATACATGTATTCAAATGATTCATATAGACACCTCCCATAATGCATGTATACTTGTCCTGAGCGGAAATAAATTTGTTGTGTGTTATACACATCCCTACACAAGTACACGATACATAATCTAATACATACCTTTATATACTGAGTGTGTTACCAACCTTTCTCACAGTTACAGACATACCTATCCTGGTACACTAAGTTTCATGTTATGTGTTCTACAAATGCTTTACATAACTTCATACAGACCTGTCCTAGTACACATCCCTTTTACTTGTGTGTTATACACACTTCTCTCACAACTTCAAACAGACCTGTTCTAGTACACATCCTTTTACCTGTGTGTTATACACACTTCTATCACAACTTCATAAAGACCTGTCATGGTACACATCCTTTTACTTGTGTGTTATACACACTTCTCTCACAACTTCAAACAGACCTGTCCTAGTACACATCCTTTTACCTGTGTGTTATGCACACTTCTCTCACAACTTCATAAAGACCTGTCATGGTACACACCCTTTTACTTGTGTGTTATACACACGCCTTACACAACTACGTAGATATTTATCGTTCTACACAAACTCTCATATGAAGTGTTATAACCAGCCTCACACTACACATCATTTAATGCATTTCCCTTTTAGAAAATCTATTAAAATTGGAGCTCAATTGATGAAGTCTAATTGGCAAAAACGTCTTGAGCATTTTAACTTTAATAGTATATTTATAATATTATCATACAAGTACTTTAACTTATTAATGTTTGAGCAATGTCTTTTCTACCTATTGATAAAATAATATTATATAATGTATTTTTTGTAGCCGATTTTCCGCTTAATTGCTTCCATTTAAATAATGTCTGAAACGCTTGTTCTTGCGGATCACCTCTGTATTGTTCTCTAATGAGCTGGATATCAACATCCGGAACACCAAGTTTTCTTCCTAAATTTACATATTCTGACTTAATACCCAGAGGTTTGCATATTTTTAGGAAATCGCTTTGATCACATTCTGTGTCTGGAAATTGAAATGGAAATTGATAAAACTTAAATTGCATTTTATACTTTTGTGAAATCTTGGATATATGCTTAAACTTATTAGAAACAAATTAAATTGATTGTAGGACAGTTCTGACAGTTGTCTAATAATAAATAATTAGATAGAAAGGGAATTATCAATACAATGACTTTGTCAACTAAATTAGTTTACACTTACTCATAGTGATTGGCACTTTATCCAGACTAGCTGCTTTTTCTGTGAACAAAGTAGTCTGTTCGGTGTTTTGTTGTCCTACATTTTGATTGACAGAGCTACCATCAATCTCAATCTCAGTTTCAGTTGATGAAGGTGTCGATGATCCTGAACTTGAAGTATCATCACTAAAAACATGAATAAATTAGATAACTGAAGAACATTGACATAGGTAATTAAAGATTAACTTTACTTAGATTTCTTGGGTTTGATTAAAATGTATTCTTTTATCATGAATTTTTACGTTGAAGATAAAAATGATAGTCCGATGTGTATCTGCAATTGGACAACAAGTTCGGAAAAAGAAAACATTTTTATCAGGAATTTGTTTCAACATAATAACTGAATATTCATGGAAGGATAAACATACATTATAGTGAGCACTGAAATACATAAACACAATATATTGCTTAGACCATAGACAGGCTTTATTTTTATATAAATGGTTACATACAGGAGACTGAAGTCAAGACTCCGTGCGTGGATAAGAAGATAAGATGAGCAAATAGAGTTTTACATACAAATATGAAGAGAAAAAAAAAATCAGGAATCAAGTTACAGATTAACACAGATGCGAATGTTAATCATTGTTAGTTGATTTAAATAATTTCAAAATTCGGTACACATTTTACGTATATTTTCAGAAAAAACACTTACCCTTTGACGGCTGCATAAGCTGTGTCTGAAATAGATATAATATGATGAAACCCATAAAATGTTATACGTTTGGGACTTCGCGACAGAAATTGTATCTCTGCCGTCGCGATATCTTTTTATCTAACATGGTTTATCAATATTTGTTTGAGAAGAATGATCCAGTGGCGTTAGAATTGAATCAAGAGTGTGTTGTGGGAATGGGGCAAAATAAATCATGAAAATGTTTATCTCTTGTTTAAGATTAGTTTAATCATACAATGAACACATACAATTTCATTTGAACAATTTGATTACGTGTTAATAATATAAGAATTGTGATTGCGTGTGCAAAATGGGGGCCGCATCTCCCCTTTACTACACTGTAAAGAAACCTACTAGTATAAACAAACATGTTGAATTTAAGTGATGGACATTTCAAACAGCCATCAATGCCTTCATGCAAGTTCACTCTCAGAGACATTTATTTGCAGATTTCATTAAAGTTGATACTTGTATTAATGAAAAATGAAATCAGCTGTGTATTCAACACGACAGAAAGTTAAACTTTAATTTGTTTATTCAGTTTCTGTACCTTGTAAATCGTTAAAATTCAATTATGAATACAAAAAACACATATAACTTCAGGCTTTGATATATTATTTGTGTTTTTAAGAAAATGGCTGCATTTTAAAAAGTTAAAATTATGTTGAACCTCATCTAAGACGAAAATGAGTATTCAAGAAATTTAATTTACACAACAGCTGTGACATAATCTTTACCTATGAGAGCGAAATTGAATTCCCCGTAGTTACTTAGACTAGCTATGGAATATAGCACATCATAAATGATTAAGCGCACATTCTTAAACCATATATAACAAAACACTGAACAAATATATAAGACGACAGGAACCCAGATTAAGAACCTAACACTTACCTTCCGTATTTCGACACCTGCTTCTGTTGCAGTACACAGAGACGATCAAAATGATAACGATGATCAATACCATAATAATACTACCTAGTACATATATCAAAGTGGATTCATTGGTATCATTGTCTGTACCTGTCAAGTGAATGAAAAAGAAATTTATAATCATTTATGATCAGTTGTTCCAGGCTAAAGTATATATTAGAAACACACAAATAGTAATTGGCGATTGTAACAGTTTATTGTGTAAGTACCCTGCTAAAATCAACTAACCACAGACAAATTTGACTCTGATACAAAAACCGGAAGTGTTTCAATATTGCTAGATATTAAACTTATCGCGTAAACTAATATCGAGGTAGCTACCCTAGTGGCTTACGCTTGCATACACACAAATAGATAGTTACAAGCATATAATTCGCCTTATTTCTGTATGTGTTGTTTTGTAAGTTATATAAAAAATTTTCAAACGTTTAAATGTAAGGTAGTTTTAATTTTTTCAATTGAAGTTTTAATAGTGTTTAACGACACGCCCAAATATCATATCAGGTTCCAGCAGGACTCGAATCTTCGGTGACTAGAAATGAGGGACTTCATGTTTCAGTCTGATGCTCTACACTCTCGGTCACAGATGCCCCCGAGAGTATTGTAGTAAAGGTGTAATCACTATAATGTTTGAAAATACGACAAAGTCAAAATGCTGTTAAATAACATATGTACTTACTGCCTTCCTTCCGTAATGTGTTATTACGACTGACCGGTGTAACTGCAGATTGTTCTGATGATTGTCTGCTTATATGAAATTAAAGTACAAAAGAATGCATATATATATATATATATATATATATATATATATATATATATATATATATATATATATATATATATATATATATATATAAAAGGGGGTAAACAAATGCAACAAAATACGTTTGCATGCATTTTTATATGTATTTTGATGTTGTGTATTTCTTTTCAATGTGCGTTGAAAGATTTATATTTTTAGTACATTGTTAACTTAGTCAGTAATGAACAAATATTCCAAGTGAACCAATCACATGATACATCCAGCTTACACAATTATCTGGGTATCTATCTTGTTCTTGTGTTTTGTAATATAGCAAAACGTATATGGCTGTATCAATAAGAAAAAGAAAATAACAAACACACAAAAAGACAAAGAAAAAGATTGAGATGGAAACAAAGAGGCATTAGAACTTACGTTGTACGAATGTTCATACACTTGGTATTACTTTTAGAAGTACAAGATGTTTTCTCCATCTTGTTCAGTGCCGTGCAATTTTTACACGTGCGACATTGCTTGTGTGAGATACTTTTACTGAACGTCTTTCCAGGTACACATTTAACACATCTCAAACAACCGGTGGCTCCATGTTCGGGTGATATCTCAAAGTTTATGTCCTAAAATACAGAAAAGATATTATATAGTTGCTTCATTGACAGTAGTTCTAAGATAACAGTGTAGTATGTTATAACTCGGGTTCAAATATTATAAACGGAATACCAAAGTTATTCAAGTGAATATGTATCACTGTTTGGCGCAAAAGTAACCACATGTCGATGACTATTATCCATATAAGTAACCCGTTCAGTTTTTTGTTACAACGATTATTACACATGGCGTTACCTACGAGCTCAAAGGATAAAGTTTTACTGAGAGAAACGATCGTCTTGATAACTTTGGTGTTGTCAATGATATGTACATACCTCAATTGGGGCTTTTCCGTATCCTTGAGGACATATATCACACTTTTTACAGATGTCAGCTTGTTGAATATAATATTCATTCCTATCTAGTTCACAATAAACGGATTCCCCATTCTTCACCAACAGAATCAGAGGCAAAATGAATGTCAATTTGATTAATGATGCCATGGTGGTAAAATGTACACACGTGAACAAAAACTGAAAGAAATCAGGAATAGATATAAAATAACATTAAATCTTAAAAAATGAGACTTATTCGTATTTATATAGAACTAGTCAGCTACAATCAGATCAAACGGGAACTGATGACATTTTCACCGAGCTAGAACTTTTCACAAAACTCGAGAGGTTTTCAAATTACATTTGCTACGGGTTTGGCATGCTAACAAGGGAACGCTGACATCTTCCGGACGCCTGGTCCCATCCCGGTTTGGGATTCTTCAAGTCGAGACCAGTTTTATATCCTATTTGTCGTATTCTGTCGTGTCCTAGTGTTTCGTTTATCCATTGATATTTCTTCATTATTATTTCAATATGAAATAGCTAATATTGTGACTTTATATCTCAAGAATTTTTTATTGGAATATAGACATTTAACGTGTTATCATTCCAAACGCGTGTTAAAGTGAAACATATCAATGAGTACATTTTGAAAAAGATAAACATAGAGGTACATTTCAACCACGCATTTTATCATTCACATAGAACACCGGTTTTGTTTTCCTTTAAATGAGCATTATGGGACACATATCTGCGGCAACCCTCTGACCTTAATCTCAAGTGAATTGGGTCACGGTAAGCTGCACGATAGAAAATGGCGTTACTACCTAAGTGTGTTATAAATTGTCATTATATAAGTACTGTAGTAAAATGTGGGTTTGTAAAAGAACGACGAATTATAATTCAGTGAAATATAAATCCATGATTTTCCGAACTTGGATATATTCCGTAGGAATAATGCGTTTCGGATGGAAAACTGGAACGTAAGAGTGTTATATATACGTGTACAAACGATATGAATTAACATCATTGTGCTGTACGATAATGGATTCACAGGATTGGATATCATTTTAATGGGTAGATGCGAATGTATATCAGGTAATGTTCTAGAAACAATTGTTGCAAAAACGCAGTGACTACCGTTTACATGTATCGGAATTATAAGTAAATAAATATGTGTGATTGTGTGTCAACATATTTGTATTATCGTTATTGACTAACTTAGGTAGGCCTATATTATATATGCAGCAACGAAGCAGGTGTCTAAATATACCTCTGGTTAATACTGATCAAGGGTAGAAATGTTGTGACATCGAGAGCAGAAATAATGTCACAAAACTATCACCGTACCTGGGGTCATTTTGTCAGCCGTGGTGAAACACACACACACACACACAGAGAGAGAGAGAGAGAGAGAGAGAGAGAGAGAGAGAGAGAGAGAGAGAGAGAGAGAGAGAGAGAGAGAGAGAGAGAGAGAGAGAGAGAGAGAGAGGGAGGGAGGGAGAGATAGAGAGAGTTAAATTACATCATACATCTGCAAGCAATGTCGTAGTGTCGACAATTTACTATATCGAATATTTAGAACATTGGCGAGAATGTGTGGTACTGATGATGCACTAACCGCTCCTAAGTACACGTGCATGGATTAAATTCTAGGGCGACAAAAGTTTGTTAGGCATCAATCATTGGAAACATAGGGTCACATTTGAGTACGCTTTCCTTCGTTTATAACTACATTTTAAGTGTTGGAGTATCTGATTTAGAGGAAAATGTCATGGATACCAGATTAACTATGGTACACATGGACGTCTGGTGAAAAACCTAGGGTAACATGTCTTAAAGGAATAATAAACAAGTCTAAAAATAACTAATTGTTCACCAATAAGTTTTACATGTAGACGAACAAAATTAAATTTAAATGAAGTCGTCCACAATCACAAAAAAAATAAAAAAAATAAATGAATTCATTTGATTTTAATTGAAGATAAAATATATTTTTCAAAACTGATCTGATATGACTCTATACTTCATAGAATAATATATGTAAGGCAAGAACACAACTAAATGACATTAATTTATTTTTGTATATCAAGCATGGATATCGAAGTTAAGATTGTGCTAATTGAATGTAATGATAATTATGATTTAATCATTTGAAAGCAGAATCGCAAATGTGTATTTTAAAACTTACATAAAAACCAGAAGACTTGAAGAATATGTATAATTATATTTACTTTCCGTGAATGAATTAGAAGTAATAACGAAGCAGCTTTCCTAAATTTTTATCTTCAAGTAATCACACAATGGGTCAGAGTAATCACACAATGTGGTCTAATTAATCTTACTATTTAAAAATAGACTCATATATACATACACACGCACACAGATATAAACATATATGTGTACCTGTTTACAGCACGCTGCCTCTCCGTAATTAATCTTTAGCCACACTACATTTCATCACTGCTAATAATAGATCGCCTGTTGCCCGCAGTCTTTATTTTATATACGTTTAGGTCAGTCTTCCGAAAAGTTATTATCGTTTACAAATATGTCCAGAAAGAAGTCAGACATAGATCTTCATCCAAACTTTATATAATGTTGGTACAATTATTTCATCCAAAGGTTTGTAGCCTTTTTTGCACGCCGAGACTTTCCAGAAGGAGTGCCGGTGTTATTATGAATGAGAGCACGTGTATACGTAAACGGCATAGTGCACTCCTTGTTTTTTTTTTTGTGATCTAGTCCACCAATCAGAGATCGACTTGGTTGTGTCACAGGTCAACATAAATAATAAACATGCAGTGATCACTCATTTACAGGAGATGGTATTTTCTTTTTAGATCCAGTTAATAAACCAAATCACGATGAGTGTTTTCCCGTGTGTCTGGATATATATATATATATATATATATATATATATATATATATATATATATATATTATATATATATATATATATATATATATATATATATATGTGTGTGTGTGTGTGTGTGTGTGTGTGTATGTGTGTGTATGTGTGTGTGCGTATGTGTGTGTGACAAGGTGTTTTATATTGAAGTCATATCTTTCATTCAATCATATGAAATTTCTTAACATTTATTTGGAATAATAAAAAAGAAAGAATCTCAAGAAAAAGATAATTCAGAACTATGAAAACGGTGGTTTACGTATCATATATATGTTTACAAGTATTTATAAACAACTTAAAATCACCTGGATTAGGAGAATTATAAATTCTTTTAATTTTTTTGGTCAATCATAGTACTTTCTGTAAAACCTAATGTAGAGTTCTAAATTCATCATGATACATGTACATGGGTGTGTATGTAAGAATATGTATATAGGTATGTATATGTATAAATGTATATGTTTATGCATCTGTATATGTGTATGTGTATGTATATGCGTGTGCAAGTATGTGTGTATCTGTGTGTATGTAGGTATATGTGTATACATGTATGCGTATATGTATATGTGTATGTTTACACATTTTACATGTATATAATATATAACCAATAATATGCGATATTATATTTACAAACAAAACATATGTAAACACATAAACAATGAATTATTGCTACTTGTAAATGTATATTTTCTATATTTATTGATTCAAAAATTGAAATTCACCTAGTTTTATATATGAATTTGAAATTGTACATCACGGAGAAATGAGTTGGTGTGTGAAAGATATAATAATGTATCATACTACAATCGATTTCACGATTATTTATGTACTTCAGCTTGACACATTGTATATGGGTCTTTGTTTTTGTATTTGAAATTTACAGGGAGCCTGGATCTGTGAGGGTATATGTCGCTTTAATGTCAATAAAAGTTTTTAAAAAACAGAAAAATACTAAAATAAATAAAAGATAACTTTATAAAATAGTGACAAAATAAAGATGATGTGATATTATTCAAAACACTTAACTTATTTGTGATTTAGTCAAACACATACAAATATACTCTATTTAAAATCTATAATTTTTCATATTAATTACTTTAATCCTAGTTTTACTTACTAATTCCACCGTTGGGAAATTCAAATCATACACACTTTGCTATATTATTTATCATGTTAACCCATCAAATACGATTTGGTTTTTCGTAAAGAGATCATCTTAGCTTAACTTAGTACTAGTTGTATCGATTTAAAAAAAAAACTATTTGGCCTAATATTTATTCGGATCAACGTGTTTTATATATAAAACAAGTCTCTAGTAAATATGTTGTTTCTGTGTAGAAATTTATAAACACCATTGCTAGATACAACTGGTTTAAGGCGGATTTCATCGACAAAGGAGTAGTCATTTCACTTTAGTGGCATTCTTTAAATATGCCGTTGTATTTATTTACTGCATGTCTGACAATAAAGGATAAATTGGATGTATACGTTTAGTTTAAACGTTACTTAGGCACCAATATATTATAGACAATCACGTCATAAAACAGATAAAGCATTGATAAAATATTATTTCATTCCCCATGTGTTGATATGCAAGATATTGTTAACAACAGACATTATACACAATTAAACCTGCCACAACGGACACCTTGAATCAGCAGTCCCGATTTACTGCTAGCATCTGTCTTAAGTAAACTTACATCCCCGTACACTAACAACTGACATAGTTATTAACACAAATATTCATAATTTCTGTATCTTTAACCTTTAATTAGCGGACAGTCTTCTTATAATCGACTTCCATTGGCACAGGCGATTTCTCACTCAGCTGTATTTTATGATTTCTGTTTTGAAAAAAAAACACTCCTTTTGTTTTGTGTTTTTGCTTGATATTTTTTCCTTGTATTGCATCGTAACAATTGATTACAAGAACAATTGAGTTGGTTTTATGTTTGAATATTTTAGCAGTGAATGGTAACAACAAACATTATATATATATAAATCTAATATATAATATATATATATATATATAAAGTAAATAAATAATATATAAAATATTTATATATATATTATATTATAAATATATATATATATATATATATATATATATATATATATATATATATATATATATATATATATATATATATATATATATATATATATATATGTATAATATAATATATCACATCAGTATAAGTGATCCTGAATCTTAGACAAGTTTTTCACTAACATTAACTATTGCAATACATTAAGATGTTTTTATAATTTAAGAAATCAAATTTCAAACAATTTTTTTTATAAAGGGTTGAAATAGAGATTATAGACTTAGTCAGGATAAAAAATATCTAATTATTTATTTATCAATATATATTGAACTAAATGTAGTCTGACCGCTTAGCTAGAGAGCTAATGACCCCTATCTGTATTACATGACAGAAACACACCTGAGGTTTCTTTGCAACATGTTGCGAATAGTAATTCATGAAATGGTGAATAAATATGTTTTTGCTTTTGTTTTTCGTTCCTAGAACTGATACCAGGACCCAGTTGTTCATCTACTTGTTAAATTTTAACCCT
Source organism: Atrina japonica (assembly GCA_030159075.1). Lineage (NCBI taxonomy): Eukaryota > Metazoa > Mollusca > Bivalvia > Pterioida > Pinnidae > Atrina > Atrina japonica. Next base: position 754,016 of record BROG01000129.1, on the reverse strand, counting down.
CGGATAAATATAATAACCAAGGATTAAAATTTAACATTTGGTTAAACTCTGTTGCTCAATTGTTGGTTAAATTCAACTATGGTTAAACCAGTGGTAAAATATGGGGAATTTAGCCAAACTTTCAGGCTCGGTTACATATTTTAACCAATTGAGGGTTATTATTTCAACTCGCTTAAAATAAGCACTGTTATCAAGATTTTAATCCTAGGTTATATAACCCTTGGTTAACCGGGGTTATATTTAACCATGGATTAAATTTAATCAAAAGATGAACAACTTGGTCCAGATATATTCAAAACTGAATATATATTGTAAATCTTGTTACTTGTTCACATAGAAATCACACAGAAATTCAATAATACTTACATTGTATTATTGCTCAATACTGATATATGGCATCATGAAGTAGATACTGTTGTGATATAGAGAATAATAGCCCAGATAGAAGATATAGTTGAACCGTGACGTAATTACATCAGCGTACTTCCTAAATTGCTCTTATAAAAACATCTCAGTTACCAAAGTATTGATATTTAGGATGTCCAGGATATAGAGACAAATCTGGTAAAATGGACAAACAAGAGGTGGGATCAGGTGCCACGGAGGAGTAAGCATCCCCTGTCGACCGGTCACACCCGCCGCGTAAATATTATGTAGATAAAGTATTCCCGGAGAGTCAGTGCTTCTTGGGGTATAAATGGAGGAGTAAGCATCCCCTATCAACCGGTCTCACCCGTCGTGTAAATATTGTGTAGATAAAGTATTCCCGGTGAGTCTTCTTAGGGTATAAATGTATTTATTTTGAATAGTGTTTTACGTCACACCCAACATTTTTTTTAGTTATTTGTGGTGGACAGTTTTGAGTGGTGAAGGAGAGAACCCTGTTACAATGTACCCGGGAAATGATCACTGGCATTCCACAAGTACTTTGCATATATAAATAATTCTGCGTAAATTGCGTTCGTCATTTGTTTCCTTTATATTACCTTCATCAATTTAGAAATAAGTTGTTTCAAATCCCTGATAATTATGTGGTTAACTCGATGTCGAATTAAACTACATAGGAAATAACAGAATGCAGTGAAAATTGATATCAAAATATGCCTGGTAAACAAATTACAGATATCTTACAATATGTTAATTATGATTAATCGACCATGATGAAAAATTGTCCTTATATGTTAAATGGGCCTACACATGCACACACAAACAAACAACTCCATTAGAACACAACAAATTAGATGTGTAAATATCTCAACATGAAGAATCCCTGACAGAATGAAACCAGGTGCCCGAAGCGTCCTCTATATTGTTTATTGTAAACTGATACACCAGGGAACTTTTCTTTTCTCGTATGATAAACTTGTTATATATTTAGATATCATATTACAAATAGCCTTTGACGTCATTCTTTTGTTAAAATATATCCAAGATTTGACATAGGTCACAAGTGACGTCAGCAGTAGTATTCCGATACAAAACACGAAACTGATTTAATATTATCATTTTCATTTTCGATTTAAGATGTTATTTGATATATCACATTTAATCGTCTTAAATATATGATTTTACAAGCGAAATACCGGGCATCTTTTTGCATAACACCATCAAGATGTAAAAGTTGTATATTTTATAAATAGATAGTAACGTGTAATTTGAAAATCAACAAAATAATATCATCCAGTAAACCTAGTTTGATTTACATTTGTATAATGTAAAAAAAGAGAATCTAAAACAAAATTTAATTATCATTCGTATTCAGTGTTAAGCTAGTTAGTTTCTTTCACAAACAAATACATTGCGTTTTGTATACAACACACAGGATCAGGGCCCGAAGTCACCAACCTTACTTGGTACTCTGGTTCAACGTTTCATAGTTGTAAGGTAAAAACACACACAATTCATTCTGTAACTGGACATGTTTGTATATTGACGAAATACAATTGTAAATAATGAAAAAAAATATTGTTCATTTGAAGAAAACTTAAGAGATATTAAAAAATAATTTGAGTACGTATTCAAATTTTGAATATCGTACTTAACATATCTATTCATTTTTACAGAAAAATCATATTAAGTGTTACGCAAATATTTATATGTGAATGATGAAAAATAATAGTACGTTTCCAATCACTCAAACCTTAGGGTTTTACAAATGGTTTAGTAGTCAAAATAATGAAATAAAAGTTTACCCTTAGTATTGAGTAAATGTGGTGACTTAGGGCCCAGAAACATGTTAATTTCTTTACTATGTGGTGACATACAAAACATTGTTTGTGTGTAATTAGAGACAGTGTCCTTGTTACTTCTGTAAATACATGTAAGTTGTATTGGATCACAATGTTGCGTCGTCTACCCCATATAAAGTGAAGGTCAATCCCGTGAGTTGTCTAAACATTGATATCATCAGTAAGATGCATGTGATTAGGAAGCGTATGATGATACATCACACGGACAATGTTAAGAAAATAAGATAAATTATCAGATTTAATCAATACAGGTGATATTTCATATAATTTTGTGTGTATTTTGTTTGATTCTATTTAGAAAAATACATTATGTCATATAGCCGCATTGAAGAAGTAAAGAGTGCAAAAGTCATTTCAATTTGCACTGAGTGGGAAAAGAAAATCTAGATTCAATAACCAAGGACGATGTGAATCAAAAACAATATAATTTCATTTCAACATTATCATGTATAAGACCTCTCGTCTTTATCCCGTACACTCTTATTGAGGAAGGATTCGGATGGTAGCTGAAAGTTTGCAGTTAAAATTTAAAGGTTCCTATCTGTACCTTACACTTTGATATTACAGTCCAATTTAGTTGATATTATTTGAAATATTAGATGTGAACAAATTAACGAAAGGAATGAACATTGTTATGAATAGAAGATGCATGTGAATCACGAACAAAAAATCCCTTAGTTTGTATAATGTTGTGAACATTACAGTTTGATTCCCGGAACTCTTGAACCCTCTGAGTTTTGTAGTGGTCCCGCAAATTACAAGGTACCGGAAGTCACTTATGTGCTTCCTTAGTCCTATATTGTAATGCTTTATCCTTAGTCCTATATTGTAATGCTTTATCCTTAGTCCTATATTGTAATGCTTTATCCTTAGTCCTATATTGTAATGCTTTATCTACTTACTGCGCATATTTGTATTGTACATTTTCACTAACCCCGACAGAGATCTGATTGATATTTTACTACGCATATTTAACAAAATACTTTTGTTTATTTTCTTCCAGTTTCATTACAGCTGTCATAAGACAATTAATCATCATTATCCAAACACCATGCATGTTTGCAGATTAGCAAACAACAGGAAATGATACTATTTCCTTTACAAGTATTTGTTTATCTGTGTTTTTATCTATAGTTATTGACAACAGATTTCATAATGGTCATTTAAATTAATTCTGTGTCAAAATGGTATTCTAAATAAACGTAAAATACTCCTAATTCATGTAAATATATATATATATATATATATATATATATATATATATATATATATATATATATATATATATATTATGTATATATTGAATTATTTATTATTGATTTTGATATTGTGTATATTTCATGACTTTCCAATATATGAAAAAAACTGAAACGAATCTTGAAAAGCTCTAAATATTGTATCAAATTCTTTGACCCAATTTCAAACTATACCGATACATAAAGTCATTTGGTTAATTTAAAAATTGCTTTCAGTAATAGCTCACAATTGTTATTAAGGGTTGGAATTCCATACATCATTCTGACATACCTACCCAAATACCAGATGGGATAAGCTTTGTTCAAGCTGATCCAGTACATTTTGAAAGGGGATCACTAGTTTGATTAAAATTAGATGAGGACTTCCTGAAAATGATTTTTATAAATGGTCCAGTCATGGTGAGCTGAAAAGGGAACATTTTTGAAAGAGTGCAAATGTCATTTCAATTTGCACTGAGTGGAAAAGTTCTAAATACTGTAAAAGCTTCATACTTAGACATTTTACTTAATATAAACACAGACGGGAAATTAGCAACTAAGCTTTACGACAAACGCGACGATTTCGGCTTTCCCATCGTAAATTTTCCACATATAGGTAGCAATATCCCTCATTCACCCGCATATGGAGTTTATATTTCACAAATGATCCGATATGAAGATTTCATATACAGAGGTAAACTACTCACTGACAAATTATTGACACAGGGATATCGAAAACCGCGTTTAATGTCAACGTTCCGCAAATTTTACGGTCGGTATAATAGTCTTGTTTGCGAATACTCTGTTTCACTAAGTGAAATGTTGAGTTGCCTTTTCGTTGGCGGTTGTTGAGACGTCTGTACCAATTGTGACGAGGAAACACTCCTCACGTGTTTCATTGGACTTGACTGTGGACTGTGGGCGGGAGTGACCGGTCGACAAGGGATGCTTACTCCTTCATGGCACCTGATCCCACCTCTTGGTTTCCAGAGGTCCGTGTTTGTCCATTTTTTCCGGATTGGTATCTATGTCCTGGACATTCCATTGATTTATACTTTGGTATCTGAAATTTTTTATATTTTAGACAAATGGCGCTACCAATATATACCATTATCATTACCTATTACCCCTGATTCCATTACAATAATCATTCTAATTTGTATATACAAACACTAATCGTCCTTAATTAATTTGCGAGTCCTTCGACATTTGATTTTCTAACCTTGGAACATAAAGTAATTTCCCACAACTTCCTGTTGATGATAGCAGTTTATTACCATAGTCTTCTAAACAACTATATACATTTCATTTAAATCATTTCAGTACAAATGGAATTCAAGTGCATTAACCTTTGTAACCCCACACACCATAATAGACTGGTCTTGAACAACAGAAAAAGCATACCACTCAGATATTCAGGGATGAAGGGGTTAAATATTTTCAAGATGGCTGAAATGGTAGCCATCTCAAATTTCATACGAAACTCGAAAATTTCAAAGCTTGGTTTGTCAATGTATTGAGACAGAGGCTCATTTACGTGGCATCTAAAGTGAACGAGGAACTAAATCATTTCAACATTATTTACATAAACAGTTATAACATGTAATGCTTAATACAAGCCGTATTATATCATACTCACAAATTTATATATGGTGACTGAATATCAATTTATATTTGAATTTTTAAATTTTAGATTTTTAATTGAGTTATGAAGTTAGTCGGCACATAAAGCCATGGAACATATAAAAAGAATTTTAAAACAATTTGCAAATGACATAGCCTATTTTATGGTAAAAACTAACTTTATTTTAGTTTTTATAATTAAGGCTTATCTGGCAATGTATAATAGTAACACGTCTGTGTTTTTGTTGTTCTGTAGGTCTCTGTAAAAATTACAACATCGAAAATTACTTTAAAAGTTTTTGATGTTTATTCTTGAAACGCCGATACCCAAAAGTGTTACAATATGAACAATAAGTAAATATATACAAGTACAGCAATACAAATAACAAATACTTTGTTGACAAACATTGATTGTAAATGACAACATATTTAAAGATACAAATGTAATACACATATATCTTCATTTGTACACCTAGAACAACTAACAACATAATCGTATTGTATTTGTATAAGGGATTTAACTAGTTTTCTCTGCAAAGTAAAATACAAGTAGAGTGATTTAGGTAAGGGGAATTAACTCATGTTTTTACTCTTCAGAGCAACTGTCCCATCTGCTGTATAAACACACTTAACCCAATTACTTAACCCCTATATAATTCCTATATCTATATACCTATCAGAAGAGTACTTAAGACTGATTATTAACCCTATAGACTAACGACTGATAGCAGACGCTATCATAACCAGGTAATGTTTTCTTTAACACACGTGATCTGCTGTTATAAATAGACAAAAACAGTGTCACTCTCGATTAACAAAGGATAACCAACAATTACTAATTAAAAGTAACCAACATGATTAAATGTAACTTAACCGGAACTCTTAGGAAGTTCATTAAACAACCTGACTCTAAATATAACCATAAAACTTACAGTTTGTATGTAAATGTAGACATTTTTCTGACATCAGTCTGCTAAACTGTTAAATACCAACTGCCGAAGAGTTCCTTTTTCGTTTTAGAGGTAATAGACAAGGACCGAAATGAGACTGAACCTATTTTCCTGATTCAATTAATACTTAGACATTCAGGTAACGGATATATCTAAAATCACTTCTAAAACTAGACTAACTCTAGAATACCTGTACTTACAATATATTTAAAGACAATACACAAATTCAAATATGACTCAAATTTGTAACCCTTAATACTTTTGTCTAGACTGTAAACTTAACCGGCATAATATTTTAAGACAGAGAATGAAACCGGATTACCTATTAAAACACATTATCAAGTACACTAACCACTTCAGATCAAATTTAACTAATTAATCTGGGTACATAAAAAGTTGACACAACACCTGAATAAAAATTACATATAAATTGAAACTTTCACACAAAACAAAAAATGTTTAAAAGTGATACAAAGTAAAATAAGTAAATGCACATACCTGTAAAAATTACAACATCGAAAATTACTTTAAAAGTTTTTGATGTTTATTCTTGAAACGCCGATACCAAAAGTGACCCAAACCTGCGGTCCACTCTGGTCATTGCGCCACGCTAGGGGATTTACGACTTCGACCAATGAAATTGGCAGAATAGACCGATTGACCTTTGAACTCCCATAGTTCGGCAATTGTTTTCGACTTATGAAAACTTCCCCGAAAGCGTCAACTCTGACTAACTTTGTTATCACTTAAACCGTTAAAAGGTATATCTCTAGATAAGTAGCATCGCAAATAATAAGGGTGACAAGTCCCAATTCATGTCTACTCTTTTGTTTAAACAAACAAATTAGTACGTATGTAAATATTGACTTTCTTAATAATGTAGGTAAAAATCCCTATTGTTAGAATTTCTAAGACGGATGTCGCAGGTGTTTCAGCGAAAGCGTCGTTTATGAAACAAAGACTAATGCCAAATTTCAAATGACATATTCATTAAAATGCTCATAAAATTTTTATGAAAGAATTTTTAAAAAATAAAATTATGATATTTGTGATCTGTAATTTTAGATCTTTGTCCTGATACCAAACATGACCATATTCGGTCTGATTATAGCGAATTACAATTTTTATCCATAAAATTTACTTATTATTGAATTTCTAATGTCCATTTGTACACATTTCAAATTTATAAAATTTTCCTAATAGAATAAAATGCTTTTAATTTATATAAAATAGGTAAGATATGTATGTTTATTATACATTTTGATAATTATATAATTTATAACTGGAATTAAATTTATAATTATGTGACCAGAAAATTACTACCTGTCCTATGACATATGTGTAATTTTTTTGTAAGTAATTACTATATGCATCATGACTACTCCCCCCCCTGCTTCTATTTCTTTCGACCACGAAAGATCAAATTTAAATCATGTATTTCTGACTTTGAAGGGAAGTTCATGGGCAGTAAAATTTATACCTTTAACATATATACATCAAACAAAATCGAAGAAACTTATATACAAAACTTTGAACTGATTAAACACACAATTCTTCAAATGCTAACAATAGTAAGCTTAACTCATAGATGGCATCTTGACCATCTTGTGAAAAATTAAATCAAACATTACAAGTAAAAAAAAATACTATACCACAAGCAAATTTGATCAACACATCGATCATTGGTGAAAATGATACATACATGTAGGTAGCTGAATACCAATATAAAAAGTAAAAATATAGTACATTAAAAATATGTTCTGTGTTCAAACACTTGTGAACAAAAACAACCATACTGTTTGATACACAAAAAAAAAAAGGAAACAACTGATAAATCTAATATATACACAAAGGTGCAACTAACTGACAAATCATAAAAAAAAGGAATGAGAAAAAAAACAAAATGACCATGGTAGTATGAGCATACTAAGTATTGAAAAATACACAAATGACAAAAGATCTATCATCATTGAATCTATGTAAAAAAAAAAAAAAAAATAATAAACAACATTAAACTCTATTTACAATTTTCTACTACAGAAACAGTAGAGAGTATATTGCATCCTGAATAAAAAGGTATGCTAAACAATGGAAAACCATCTGTTCTGTCTAAGAAATTGAACACATTGAAAATTGAACACATTGAAAATTGAACACAATGTATGGTACATGTATGTGTAATCATTCATCCTTGAATTTGGGTAAAGTACTGTTTGTCACTACACAAAAGATATATAAGAAAATCAATCATGCTAAGGAATGACTTACATTTTACCATAAAAAAAAAAAATGTACACAAGTTACCTGTGCAAGGGCTGTATGACATGAAGGCAGTTTATAATTCAACTTGCTTTATTGCTCAAAGAGAAGGCATAGTTGTTATGAATAACAAGCAAATATGCGCTAAATGGCTGGTTAAGGAATACTTTTGACACGAAAATATAAAATTAAATTCAATTTCATGATACTTGGTACGGAGAGTGATCTCTGTGTCCGAATGTCCGTCACGTTTAATGTTGACCAAGTCCCCAAATAACTTTAGGCAAGGGAATGTTCCCAAGGAAACGTCGCTTATTACCGGTTGTGAAATGTCATAGTTAAATGGGCACAATGACAAATGCATTATTGGCACAATAAACACAATCTCCACCGGAGGTTAATTCTAAAGCTAAAGTGGTACCTTTTCTGGACCTTGATTTGTATAAACATAGAAGTGTCACGAACAAAATGAAAATGACAAGTAAACCAATAATTACGGATGCATGAATCCATGAGAATTCAGTGGCAAAGAAGTCAGTTAGAGAGGGTTCAGTGGTACTGACTTTATTGTTTCTATCATCATAAATAAATGATGGAAGTGTTGATGAAGTGGCATTTTGAACGTGCTGAAGAACTAAAAGTGCTACAGACATTTTTCTAATTTTACAAAACATAAAAATACAAGCAAAAACTGCAATTGAAGCAATACCGATTGATATCATTGCTAAAAATAGCATTAATATCTGGCCAATCTGGAGATAAATCAATTAGTCCATCTATTAATGGCTCTGTCAATGAATTAAAAATTTTCTGATTTTTCTTTGCTGCTATAGCCATTCTTTTTAAACTTAAATGATTTTTTCTGATCATTGGCAATGATATGCGAAAACGAATGATTGTACATTTCAAAAATTGGTACTGAAAGATTTATTGGTGTTGTAAAAGAAGTATCTCCAAATATTGACATCAACCTAGATTCATCAAAAAATTCCTGCAATAATGCTAAGTTAACAGGATGGACCATTGTTAATTCTTGAGACTGATTGTAACAGTCTACTAACCTGGGAGAAAAATATAAAGTATTAGTAGATAATGAACATCTACAAGGAATATTGATAATACAAAACTCACAACCCGGTATTATCTTTTGTTGTTCAGGACAATCTAAAACTAAATTATAATTATTATAAACTAAAGCTGAAGTTGCTGTTAGTTCAATAATATTTGGACGTAACATATTTTGTATAAAGCGAAAATCACATAAAGTCTTAATCTGGTGTTGATTATTTGAAAATAATGCTAAAGTACAGTCTGGCACTGTTATAGGTATAAGTGGCAGATTAAAGTCACACAAAATAACAGATCCATGCCGGCAATTAGTGAGGTCTTTGGAAGAGAGTGGAATATAGTGATCATGATGTACTGTGATAGCAAAATATTCCGGTAAAGACAAGAGTTGTGTAGCATGCATAGAAGAAGTTGCATTATTCTTAACAGGAACTGGTAAAGAAATGACAGAGTAGAGTTGCAATGGTTGTTTTAGAGATGATAGTGGAAATTTAATGGTAAGGAAGAGAGAAGAATGATTTCGGGTGAAGACAAATCTACCATTAGAATAGTAATAGTTAGCATCCATGTGAGTGAGGTGAAATTGTTTATAGGATTTACGAATTTGAGAATTAATAGAATGTATTACTTGAGCTAACATAGTTCTGTCTATGAGAAATGGTGTAATTTTGCCTTCTACAAGATTTTGAACTGCAAGTTCAAGTTTATTATACCTATTTTTCGTAGTGTGTTAGCCTTGTCAACCTGGTTAAGGAGAATGTTCGACATGTTAATGATGTTATTTTGAAAGACTACTAGTTGAGAGTTAAGATTTTGTGCTACATTAGTTATGATTTTGGAGTTTGCCTTGATTCCGGACATTAGATTGTTCATGCGTTTGTCTGCTATGCTTATAAATGATGACAACTGTTTGCCATGCTGTTGAAAAGCCTTTGCTAATAGATTAGTTTTTTGACTTATAGCATTCATGTGACTTGCAATTACATTAACATCATCCATTGTAGCCATACCAAATAAGCCACTTGCTAATTTTCCAATAAAGGGTAATAGAGAACGTGCATCTCTGTTCTTTTTGAAAAGTTTTGACTGAGGAATCAATGTACGAATTGATTTCAGTGTCTCATTGAATTCGCTAAGTAACCCTACATGTAAATGATGTACTTGAGTTTGCTATGTTGTGCAACAATTCACACTTATCAAGATTAATACATGTCGGTACCTCTGCTAATTTGAACCGTTTTGGTAGTTCAATGCGAAAGGTGTGCAACCAAAATTCTCTGGAAATGAGAAGTTCTTGGTTTCCACGAAAAATAACACCATAATTGATTCTATTGATGACATCTGTGGAATCCTCAATAGATACTGCCGATCCATGCATAATCATTGTTAACATGACGATAGTCAGCAAGAGATAGCTGTATTGGATCCCCCATAACTTTCCTATAAATAGATAATTGTAAAAAAAAAGAATAATGAATATCATTACTAATCATGTTGTGATTATACTGGTATTTATGTGTAGACCAGCTACTAAGTGTATAAAAGAATATAATCACAACAATTTCAGGGTGATACCTATTTTGTTACCGTACTATTATACAGAAATTTTGCTGAATGCAAAATGAGCTCAAATATATTAATAAAAAAAATAATTATAAAAAAAAACTTTTGTTTTTGATTTGGGGTACCCTAGGGAATTTCAATACTTATGCTATAGAACCTTGCTTTTTACTATCAAAACTATGAGTTATTGTCTTAACAAGATTATGAATGGATGTGTAAGTGAGCATAACATTCTCTGAAAAAGGAAACAAAATCATTGAGATGAAAAGTCTTTCTGCTTGAAATATGATTTTCGTTTCTTTCCTCGATTTGTGAAGTGTCTATTAATTTCAGTAAGCACATCAGGTGGGAAACTGCTGTCTGGTTTCCCATGTCCTGGTGCCGTCTTCCCCATTCAACCCTAATTTCTCTATGACCATTCTTAAATCTGCCTCTAAGAAGGCTTTTGAATTTCCATGTCTGAGAACTAGGATCATGTTGATCAGTCCTGTCTAAAGGTGTTTGAGATTGATCTGCTAATGCAGTTTCGTCTACATCATCTGCATCAGGAAGTTGAGATTGTATCGGATTCTCATTAGTAGCATTGTGATCATTTTCAGGCAATTTAGAGTCGATTGTATGCTCTGAATCTACGTCTAACCCTACTCTGTGTTTGACAGGGTCATTGTAGTGTTTAAGATTTGTTGCACTTATCAAAGAAGGGTGAAGCTTATTATTAGAACACCGCCTTAACTTAAAGGTGTAGTTTGGACCTTGTTCAATGATCTCAAACGGACCATCTGCTTTGTCAAATAACTTGCTAGATAAGCCTTTTGGCACTTTTGTGACTTTAAATAAGACTAAGTCACCCACTTTAAAATCTGGAATATTTGATTTGTGGTCATGCCTAAGCTTATTTTCAAGTTGATGTCTTATATTGTTCTCTTGTGCAATTTCATGAGCAACTTTGAGATCTTCCATGAATTGTTTTATGAAGCTGGTTGCTTCTCTACTTATGTTTTCAACCGGTTCAAGAGAGACATCAAATGGTAACCTCATTTCCTCACCAAACACGAGGTAATATGGTGAGTATTCAGTCGAATGTAATGATGGTGACTTTCTGAATGCCATCATAAGACTGGGAAGTAGTTGTGGCCACTTTGATTGTTCTCTGCCACAATAAGTCCTGAGAGACTGAGCTAAAGTGCTGTTTTGTCTCTCAACACAACCATTTGTGTTGGGATGATAAGCTGAGGTGTGATGTTGTGTGATTTGGAATATATCACACAGAGCGTTCACTAAACTTGACATAAAGTTTCTACCTCTATCTGAGAATAATATTCTAGGTGCTCCAAATCTGGTGAATATTTCACGATACAGTACCTCGGCCGTTTCTTTTGCAGTTTGCGTTTTCAAAGGAAAAGCCTCTGACCAACGAGTGAACGAGTCAATACATAATAGGACATATTCAAATCCTTCAGGTGTTCTATGTAAGGGTCCTAGAATATCAATATGCCACCGTTCAAATCGTTTTGATGGGGGCATAGGAACCATTGGTGGTTTAAAAGGATTATAATCTCTCTTTGCTACCTGACAACGATCACAAGATTTTATGTAATTGACAATGTCATTGTGCATACCAGGCCAGTAATACTTCTGATACAATGCAGCTTTTACTTTTTCTATACCTAAATGACCTCCTCCTGCTAAGCTATCATGATAAGACTTGAGGGCATCTAAGCGAAGAACTTTAGGTATAGCTAACTGTTTGATTAGCTTAAGTTCTTCTGGTACTTTCTTGCATCTTCTTTGAAACCAGTGGTATAAGATACCATCAACTAAACTATAGTACTTAGATTCTGCTACTGTAGAATCTCTAGACCTTTTGTCATCAGGCAGTGTACTATCAGCTAAATAGTGATAGATATTTGAAAAATCTTTACACTGCTGCTGTAGCTGTTTTAAGTCAGGAGTAGTATTTAGATTAATTTGACCTTCATCTACCGGTAGATCAGTAGCATAACAGAAACTGACCTCTATAGTCTGACAGTCAGAATTTCTTTGTATTTCAGGCTCAACTGGAGTAACTTGAGGACCTGAATTCAGTTGAGATTTGAGTTCATCCGTAGCAGTATATTCTCTCCTGCTGAGAGCATCAGCTACACCATTACTTTTTCCTGGCCTATGTATTATTTTGAAGTTGTAATCTTGTAATTTAAGAGCCCACCTCTCTAACCTACCAGTGTGTTTAGCACTTTGAAGCCAAACTAATGCTTTATGGTCTGTGTATATGGTAAACTGATCGTGAGCTAGATAAGGGCGATAAGCTTCAATGCCGCTTAATACCGCCAGACACTCTTTTTCTGTTACTGTGAATTTCTTCTGATCATTTGTAAGAGCTTTGCCTCCATAAGCGACAACAAACTCTTTGTTATCAGAACTTAACTGACCTAATACATACCCTACTGCTGTATCAGAAGCATCACAGGTTAGAATAAACTGTTTCGATGGGTCAGGATAAGCTAAAATTGGAGCACTTAACAACTTTGATTTAAGTTTGTCAAATGCTTGTTGACAATCCTGTGACCATTGAAACTTTGTATCCTTTCTGAGCAATGCATTGAGAGGAGAGGCAACTTTTGAGAAGTCTCGGATAAACCTTCTGTAATAGTTAGCCAATCCGAGAAAACTTCTCACCTGTTTTTGCGACTTAGGGATAGGAAATTCACTCATTGCCCGAGTCTTATCTGGGTCAACCTCAACTCCTTTGCGTGATATGATGTGACCTAAAAACTTAAGCTGCTTAACAGCAAAATGACATTTTGAGGGTTGCAATTTTAAAGTTGGCCTCTGTCAACTTACTGAACACCTGTTGTAAATGTTTTAAGTGTTCGTCAAAGGTATTGCTGAAAATAAGAATGTCATCTACATATACAAGAACTGACTTCCAGTTCAAGTCTCTTAACACAGAAGACATTAGGGTCTGAAATGAAATAGGTGCATTTGTTAAACCAAAAGGCATTCTTGTCCATTCATAGACACCTCTTTGTGTTATAAATGCAGCCTTTTTTCTGCTGTCTTCCTCTAGTTCCATTTGCCAAAAACCAGACATTAAATCCAAATTGGAAAAATAATTAGCTTTGGCTGCTCCAATAGCATCAAATACACTTTCCATATGAGGAAGTGGAAATGACATTGGAGTGGTAATTTTGTTTAATGCTCTATAATCGCAAGCAAATCGAAATGTATTGTTCTTTTTGCGAACCAAAACAACGGGTGAATGCCACTCAGAATTAGAAGGTTTTATAATTCCATATTTTTCCATTTCATCAATTTGTTTTGAAATTTCTTTCTCATTCTGGAGTGACGTTCGGTAAAATGGCAACCGAACTGGTTTTGACCCGGGTTTAATGTCAATAGTGTGTTTATGTTCAGACGTTTTACCCAGTTCACTTAGATCAGTTGCAAAATTACCTCTGTGTTGGTTCAAAAATGCTAAAAGTGTCTGTTTTTCTTGTTCAGTTAGATCAGAATTCTTTAAGTCAAATTTGAAATCATTACCAGTTGGTAATTCATTTGGAATAATGTCTGTTTCTGTTGCTGCAACAAACCTATCAAGAGAATCATTCTTAGTATCAACATTGTTGTCTATTGGATAGACATTAGCACTATGTATATCTGACACTGTGGCTAGTACTTGGCTCTTTTTTAACCTAATTTCATTGTTGGTTGGGTTGAGTAAGCGTAAGACTGCACCGCCATTTTTAACCTGAACCAAACATTTCGCAGCTATTAAGTGCATTTTAGCCAAACTTTCCTGTGGTTCTAATAGCACTTGTTCATCAGATTTCCTGCGTGAAATGAGAACAGGAATATCAATTTCACATCTTTTTGGAATAGTTACTGCTTGAGCAGTTCTAGCCAGACCAGCACTAGTGTTTATCAGACATACATTGAGCTGATCTTTTTCTGGGATTTCCATCATGTTCTCTGCTGAAAAGAATAATCTGACATTGTAAGCAGATAAAAAGTCGAGACCTAGTATGAATGCGTGATGTAAACCATCAATTACATGCACTGTATAGTTATATTTAAAACCATTTTACTGTAAAGTCTATGTTCTTTTTGCCTAGCACTTTCAGTTGTTTGCCACTTGCACCTGTTACATGATGAAAGTCTGGTTTATCAAGGACCTATCTGGAAAATTTGACTTGTCAAAATAAATTTTGCTCATGATGGTCACTGCTGAACCAGAGTCAACTAAAGCATTAGTTGATTTGCCTAAAATCTTCACTACCACTGTATTTTTATGTAATGGAGCCATTACATTTATTTCTGGTTCACATTTGTCTTTGTACCGGTAATTGTGCCTGTTTACTTTGTCATTGTGCCTATCTTCAGTTTTTACTAAAGACAGGCGCGCACCCCTAAGCCCTATTACTTCTATTTTGAGTTTGTGGTCTGGGGGTAATAATTCACCACTGCCTCCATTATGCATAACTGCCTCGCGTTTCCTACATACCTGCCAAAAATGATGCAGCTTAAAACAATATAAGCATTCCTTATTTCTAGCATAACATTTACCATTACCTTGTGACAAACAGTACTTACCGCAGTTCCCACAGGCTTTCTGGTCTGTTTTCTTCTGCGCCATTACCGCGTTGACATTGTGGTCTAGGGCACTGATCTTCTCCATCAACTGGTTTATGGTTGGATGCTGGACAGGTTCGCTGGATGGTGAGCTTATCCTATTGCTTGCTAACTTCTCAGCCATCTCTGCTCGGTAGCGACATCCCTGAGTGTTTCCAAATTATGGGGGTCAGCTTGCACCACTGCTTTTTTGTATTTCGGGTTTGAGCCCTTTTGTGATGATGTGGATCATCCAGTGTGTATCGACTGGGCGGTCTGATACTGTTTGATGTGACCCTATGGAAAAAATCTTCTACTGATTCCATAGCTCTTTGCTGCACATCTAACAGTTGCAGGTTTAACTGTGATGATGGCTTAAACCTTGCTAAAAATGCAGCTTTTATGGAATCTAGTGATGTCTTTACTGTTGGTTCAAGACCTGCAAACCATGTCTCTGCTGCCTCTACTAAGTAAAAGGTCAGAATGGTGATGGCGTCAGCTGCCGACAGTCTCTGCAATTGAACATACGCCATAAACTGGCACCACCATGTTGCTGCTGACTGTTTCCCATTAAAAGTTCTTAAGCTTACATGTGGCCTATATGTCTGGACTACTGCAGGTTGTTGTTGTTGTTGTTGGACTGGTTGAGGCGGAGGTGGAGGTGGTGGCAGTAGTAATCATTGGTTGTTGCTGTTGTTGTTGTTGTGGCAGTAGTATCATTGGTTGTTGTTGTTGTGCGTCTTGTTCCTGGGACAAGTTTTCCTCTTGGAGGGACTCTATCGCTTCAACCTGATTTTGAGGGGTTGGCATGGTGTTTTCCTCTACAGGGCCTTTGCTCCTTAATTGATACTGATTTTGCATGCAGTAAAGTTGTAAAGTTCGGGACTTTTGGTTCTCCACCAATTAACACGTCTGTGTTTTTGTTGTTCTGTAGGTCTCTGTAAAAATTACAACATCGAAAATTACTTTAAAAGTTTTTGATGTTTATTCTTGAAACGCCGATACCAAAAGTGACCCAAACCTGCGGTCCACTCTGGTCATTGCGCCACGCTAGGGGATTTACGACTTCGACCAATGAAATTGGCAGAATAGACCGATTGACCTTTGAACTCCCATAGTTCGGCAATTGTTTTCGACTTATGAAAACTTCCCCGAAAGCGTCAACTCTGACTAACTTTGTTATCACTTAAACCGTTAAAAGGTATATCTCTAGATAAGTAGCATCGCAAATAATAAGGGTGACAAGTCCCAATTCATGTCTACTCTTTTGTTTAACAAACAAATTAGTACGTATGTAAAAATTGACTTTCTTAATAATGTAGGTAAAAATCCCTATTGTTAGAATTTCTAAGACGGATGTCGCAGGTGTTCAGCGAAAGCGTCGTTTATGAAACAAAGACTAATGCCAAATTTCAAATGACATATTCATTAAAATGCTCATAAAATTTTTATGAAAGAATTTTTTTAAAAATAAAATTATGATATTTGTGATCTGTAATTTTAGATCTTTGTCCTGATACCAAACATGACCATATTCGGTCTGATTATAGCGAATTACAATTTTATCCATAAAATTTACTTATTATTGAATTTCTAATGTCCATTTGTACACATTTCAAATTTATAAAATTTTCCTAATAGAATAAAATGCTTTTAATTTATATAAAATAGGTAAGATATGTATGTTTATTATACATTTTGATAATTATATAATTTATAACTGGAATTAAAAGTAGTCATGATGCATATAGTAATTACTTACAAAAAAATTACACATATGTCATAGGACAATAGACAAAACAAACGCTTATATTTCCACACTCAAACTTAATACAATAAATCTCAGATACCAAAGTATAAATGATATTAATTCTTCAAACGGTGACTTACACTGTATAGTCAAGGTTTGTTTATGGGGTGAAAAATGCCACTCCTGTAATACGTTGCATGCTACATATTCGTGAATCACATCAGATAATGATACTATCAAATATCATTCACTTTTGGTTAGTTTTGTAAATATTTATCAAAATGAAAAGGTAATGGAATACGACAGCGACGATACGCATCAACAACATCAACTATTTAATCAATCTCTGTATGTGGTAAAATGTAAAAAAGGAATCCTTCAATACTTTTCCTTATGATGTAACATGTACAGTTAATAGCTCTAATATTCCGACAAAAACTTTCATTTACATTTAATGTCAACGTGAAGCTTATGATTTATCGGATCAGTTATAGAATATCACACCTGTATCTAAACTGTATCGATAAATATTGTCTCTGTTGTTAGAGACCTATGCAATCTGTTGATAGCTCTCTTGTGTAATAACATCAATCCCAAGGTCACACCATTATCAACGATACATGAATCATGTGGATAAATAAAGTATGAAAAATACAATGAATATACGATACGTCTAGGGAATTTCCACTTCATCGCAAGTTCCCAATATTTTTAGTTAATCCGAATTTCTCGGTCGCCCTTTTATTAAGTTGCCCCGTCTGGCATTTATTATGTAATCCCAGTTGCATATACATTGAAATACATACTCGACGTCATGGTGTATTCTACTTATTTTATAACAGAGAACTCAAGAATAATAGTAGGGTCCCAGAGCCAGAAAGGCCTCAAGTTTATAACAAGTTTAGATTAACAGAATAATAAATGAAATTGGCTAATTTTGTTTGTAAATCATAGGAGAATTAGGTATTATATTTTTAAAATCATGATTGTCGTCGTAACTTCTGATGTTCAGTACATGTCGATATGCCATGGTTTTACGAGGTACCCCTGCTACGGTATTGTAAGACGAAACTTTAAACATGATAAAGAAAACTTATCATGTTTCACTTTTATTCTGATCAAAATAAAAAATCAGGGTTCAGATGTGTGCCACGTATCATTCCAGTTATACGTATGAAGAAAATAGAAAAAACTCACAAATTCACTCAACATTTTACCTTGATTCAACCTAGTTATCACGAGTCGTTAGCCATTTTGTTGCTTTAACTGTCAGACTAGGACGATTGTTCTTCAACAAGTTGTTTTGCTACTTGTATAGTTTATTTGTTTAAATTGCAATTTAGGTTAGTGGACGATTGTTTTGTGCGGAGGAAAATTTTTGTCAGGTTCTAATAATTTTCAGCTTTTTATATTGATTTCACTTTGTTATGATCATTGTAGTATAACAATCATGGTAATAAAAGGAGCTAATTTTAACTGGGAAGTAAATCCTTCATGCTCGTGTACATCTAGGTTTTTTGTTTGTTTTATTTATTTTTGTGCTTGTAATTAACTTGTATACATCACTGTAAGTGTTTGTATTAATCATAAAATCTACTCGTTATTTACATTACGTGTCAGATACTTGTTTACCGTTTACTCGTGTATTCTCCTTGATATAACTTTTTATGGTGTAAAACCATGGATATGAAAAATCCGATGTAATCTGATCTAATGTGTAATAGTTTGTTTAGGGAAAGACCATTTGAATCTGAGGGGGGCCTGACAAATTTTGTCGAGTCAAATTATTTATTTTCATACCGTCGCAGGACAGAATATTTATTTTCAAGCTGACCAGGGACAGATTATTTATTTTCTTAACTTTTTCGCTAGTGTCATGTGGTGAGAAATACAATATATTGCAGTGGCGGATCTAATTTTTTTTCAAAGGGGAGTTGAGGTTGAGGGGGTAACATAAGTATATGCTATTCAAAAGTGTTATAAAATACAAACCTCGATGCACACTGTATTATTGTGAGGCAAGACTGTGATAAGAAACCTATAGAAATGAAACAATTAGCACGTTATCCCATTTTAATAATTTGGGAGGTTTAACTGATAATTGTGGAGCCTCTTTGGACGAGTGGTTATAGAATTTGTCTTTGAACCCTGAAGTCTCTCACTTCTAATCAGTGCACGTGAGAACCCCGCTGGAAACTAAACTAAACTCTATTTGTGAGAAAGTTTGCCAGTTTACTTGCTAAAGCCTGGGGGTCTCTTACCGGTACATTGTTAACGAGTTCTCTCCTCCACTGATATAAACTGGCCACCACCATATAACTGAAAAAAGTGTTGAGCGTGGCGTAAAACACTCTTCAAAATTCAAATTCTAGTATTTGGTAATTGATTGAACTAAATTTTCAACTAAACGTTGTTGTTCTCAATTACTAGGGTGGATCCATAAATTGTCAATGAGGTGTGTAAAGTTTTTCTTGGAGTGGGGTGTGTGTGACTGGATGCTGTATATGCACATGTGAAATTGGTGTGTTCATTCAGTGTAAAGAATTGGATATCATCTATGATTAAATTTTTATATATCTAGCTGATAGCAACACAATGTAAGGAAAATCATATACATTTTGATATAATGCAAATTTTGTTCATATTCATACATGTATATACTTCAAAAAATCAAAATTTATTTACTGATATATAGGGCAAACACTTAAGAGATAAACTGAAATGAAACTAAGCGTAGTCAAAAGTCATGAAATTCAAAATATATTGACAAATCCAGGGCGGATCTATGATTTGAAGTTAGATGGAAGGAAGAGTATAATTGTTTTTGCCGAGCACAGTGAGACGCAAAACTTTGGGTAATTTATTGATATAAATTTTCCAACGTCTTGTTTAAAAATACAACAAAACCTCGCCATTAAGACCACCCGTCTGACTCAAAGTGGTCAGTTTAGTGAGACGTTCTCTTAAGGTTTTGAACTGATTCAACATTAATTAAAAAACTGAAAAGTCATGGTCTTAATTGTGAGGAGGTGGTCTCCTAAGCGAGGTATTTTAAGGCGTGACTCCACTATATAGAGATTTTAATAGTTTTGTCAAATTCTGGGCTTTTGAATTGTAGTGAATCCATCTAACCTGGCGGGGTGGAGTCTTATGAACCATTTCCTGATCTGGACGAGTTTAACTCTTAGGTTATAAAGCATAGCATTAAATTACACTGACTAAAGTAATTGTATCTACTTTTGTCTTACATAAGAGACCATCCTACAGTTAAAAATATGGAAAACGTATTGAGCCAATACAAAAGAGAAATGAAATATAGCGAGGGAAGCGAAATTTTTTAAACATAATTTAATTTTTCACCACCGACAACTTTGGCCCCAGTTAATGTCCAATTATTTATTTTCTTGCTGATCGAAGACACATTATTTATTTTCAATAATTTTTAAGGCCAGAATATTTATTTCCAAAATTTGCCAGCCCCCACCCCTCAGAATCAAATGATCATACCCTTACTGAATCAAATCGAATACTTTTAGTAATAAATAATAGTATAGGTGCGTGCGTGCGTGCGCGCGCGCGTGTGTGTGTAAATATATGTGTGTGTAAAGAAATAGAATTCTTAGATATTCTTAGTTTATCAATTATTCACTTGTTGATTAATTTAACCTTACTGTTTGTATGTGCATATCATAATGGAACCGACCATAGTTTGGAATATAAAATTTTTATGCCTTTTGTATAACTCTTATTTGTTACTGTACGTTAAGTACAAGTGGTAAAAGTAAAATAAATCGTAATACATGTAACATATTTCAGGTAATTCGATTTTCAAAAAAAAACCTTTTAGTTTACACCTTTATAGTACCAGTTTATAATTAACAAAATCTTTATTGACTTTCAATTTAAAATTAATCTATATAGGCAAAGTTTTCCGTGTGACTCGTATTCTCTAACTGACGTTTTATAGTTTGATGACATGCAAAAATGCATCTTTCCAAATACAATCATTGCATTTCTGATGTTCAAGTATAAAGTTATTTCCGAGGTAAAGAATGTAAGTACTTACACGAAAAAAAAAAACAGTAAAAGAATCAATATTCCCCTGATAATTTTTAATATTTTTGATATCAAGTGTTTTACTGTTTTACGCATAACGATACATTCCTTTGGAGGACATTGAATTTTATAAGACATTTCAACTCCCCTGAACATTCCACCTTGTCTATGAAAGTTCGTATAATTGGAAAAATTTACCACTGGACCAACAATCCCACCTTCAGTACCCCCTTCCGTAGACAACGTGAAAAATTTTGGATTAAACAGCTTGGCACTGCATATCCCTATGGATGTAACGATAATATCCCAAATGCAGGCATTCTATCAAGTCCATTGTGTAATGATGTTAATGTGATGGAACTTTTTTATTCTAACGTACGATGTAAACAAAGCCACGGACATCGTTCAAACAACCGACCCTACATACATGATGTCACTTTTCATCTCTAACAAAAAAATGGGTCTTCATCATATCGCAGCAAACTTTATTCTGCTCCTTTTACAATTCTTAATCAACTTTTTCAGGAAGCAAGAATGAACCCCTACACGGATTCTTCAACCCCTAGAATACATAATGTACTCCGTTTAAATGGACATCGCTTATCACAGACCATTTAACCCTGCATGGACTACAAAAGATGACATTTCTGAACATAAATGTCTTTTCCTTGAGTTTAAATTTACAAATAAATGTTCTAAATCACAAAAAGTCAGTCCTGTGTTCCACCATATTTTAAATTGAAAACCACGCCTTGCATTTCATATAGCTATTCACCTTGCATCGCATCCAAGCTATTCAATGACAAACAGGTTTTGCAGTGTCTGGACATCAACCATCTTCTGCACAACACTGTCACATGTTCATGTGCTTCATCTCCTTTCAAATAGAGTTTAAAAGTACTCTACTTCTAGCAAAAGCAATATCTTTCACATTGCTACATTGATATCTTGATAATTTTAAGAGTTTTATACCTACATAAACTTCATGTTAAGCATACCCCTGCTGTGCGGATATAGTCTACTACACTGTGTAGACAATGAACACTTAATAATTCAAAAATCCAAAGTTTTAGAATTTTGGATAATTGAAATCTTAACTAAAACCCCAATTTAGCAAGTACCTAAACCAATTTGGAATTTTAGATCTTAATTTTGTTACCAAAAATCAAACATATCAAATACCTGAAACAGTTTTGGAATTTTAGATTTTCATATTTTTTAGTTGTGTTACACTGAACTGTAGAGACCTTATATCATATACTGTATCGGTAAACACCATTCAAATAACCTTTTGGTATACTGTTGTCACTTGAGAACATTTTATCATATATTTTTGTTTTGGTACATCCACACTCTATTGACATTTCTGTATTTTGTTGTGATTTGTACACATGTTAAAACATGTATATATATTTTATAAAAATAAGTTGATGTCTGTTTTCACATTTAGACATAGCATATTTAAAAAATGATAGAAATGTGTGTAAAATACAGACACGAAGTAACCTGTTTATTGTAATTATTTGCCTCCCCCATGTACCATGGCTACAGTAAGCTTTCTCCTTTAACCTCATTCATCCCTATTTTGCCTATACAAGCTCTTGATACAATTTCCAGCACAACCCCATTACAAACTTCTTTTATGAGCTCCCACTACAGGCTTCGATTACAAGCTACTATTACAATCTCCCAATACAAGCTCCGAGTACAAGCTCCTATTACAAATGTCCACTACATGCAGCCACTACACGTTCCATCTACAGGCCCCCATTACAAGCCTTTATCACAATTTCCTTTTTCAAACTCCCTTAACAAGCACCCACTATAAATTCCCACTACAGACTCCCATTACAAGCTCCTATTACACACTCACCTCTACAAGTTCTCACTACAAGCTCTTATTACAAATTCCTATTACACGCTCCCACCACAAGCACCCACCACAAGCACCCACAATACGATACTACTACAAGCGTTCACTACCTTCTCCTGCCTGTGAAAAGTTCGCAGATCAAGCTAAGCTCCCACTACAAATTCCCATTACATGCTCCTATTACAAGCTCCTATCAAAATATCCTATTTCAAGCTCCTATTACAAGCTTCCAGTACAAGCTCCCAGTACAAGCTCCCACCACAGGCACCCACTACAAGCTCCCATTACAAGCTCCTATTACTAGCTCCCACTACAAGTTCCCCTATTCATACAAGCTCCCATTACAAGCTCCTCTTATAAAATTCCATTTCATTAACAGCTTGATGGTGTTCATTCACCGACTTTCACGAATTTTTTTTATCATAAATAGTGAAAAGCGTTTAAATATCTACGAAGCTTTGAGTTCTCCGTAAAATCCGCGGAAAAATAAGTCTATATTATTTCATATTTTGAATTTAAAGGGCGAGATTGTTTAAAACGAAGATTTATCTTTTTTTCTTAAATTTAACTTGCAATTATTTTTACTCTTCTGACCATCAAAAGAAAAAGGAGCAGAGTTAGTTTTAAAGGTACCGTGTTTTCCATTATCTCAGAAACTCGGTGCTTGTAATACCTATATTTTAGTGGGTTTGAAGATAGGTATGTTGCCAAATAGTTCGACAGTATATAAGTCAAATTACATAATATATGTCGTTGACGCTTGGCATTGTAAACTGATATTGATTATCACACATCTTCACAAACCCAAGATATCTTCGTGTGATAACAATAATTAATGTATTTCATTTTCAATGATAAAAAAAACTCTTGGACGTCAATTCTTTGTGGAAATTCGTCCCAAAACTTAGTCAGGGCACTAGTGACGTCAATATGTGCATTGAAGTAAAAAAGACATTAAATTCAACAGTTTTAATTTCAATTGTGATTTCATATTTTAGTCGCTTTTTACATCCTTATACATCTTAATGTTAAGAAATACCAGTGTCAAATAATGCAGTAATGACTAAAGACATTGAATACATTTTCATAAGAATGTAAGTTTATAGCTTGCATTGTAAACATTTTATGTAAAGTGCACATATTAAATGCTATTCGCACATAAACTAACCTATATTGTATAAAGACAAATTGTTTCTTATCTGCAGTCTGGAAGTTCCAGGATACTTACTACGTACTATAACAAGTTTTGTGAATTTCTGTTCTTTGGCTCAAGTCCAGGTGTCCAGGCCACAATGACTTTACAACCATTATCAGCGGTATGTGAATCATATCTTGACCCAGTTGGGCAATACATTGTTAAATTTAACTTACAGTTAGCCCATTGGTTTAAAACATTGGTTAACTTCAAGTTTAATTTATCAACGCATCGTGCAACTGGGTCCAGAAGTGTTTTATTATAATCACATGGCGTATGTCTATGGTTTTGTTTATATATTCTAAAACTTATCACACACACACACACACACACACACACACACACACACACACACACACACATATATATATATATATATATATATATATATATATATATATATATATATATATATATATACCATTTGCGTGTGCAAAGTTGAACATTAACGGAAAGCTCATATTTTTCTCTTGCATGCGTGCCTGTGACCATGACTCATTACTTTGAAATTTTGTCACAATCATCTTTACATGCATGGGACTCCGAAAAAACTTTCTCTTATATTTTGCATACAAAATGTAATTTGCAATCTCTTTAGATGTTGATTTTGAAAAACTTCTTATCCTTGGTTTAGGAGAAGGACAGTTTAAAGACAATTGTGGGTACTATCTATTTTCAATTGGCTACAGTTACACGATTAGGTTAGGGGTATTTATAAATGTGAACAAGTTAAACGTAGACTACTCATAACGTCCATATCACTTAACTTTGCCCCACTTTGTATCCTTTTCCCATTGCCACTCCTTTGAAAAGCTTGTGTCTTGGCTCAGATCCAGATGTCTAGAACGTCCTGTGTTCAGTCATTACGTGCGATACGTGAATTATGTGAAGCGCTGTATATAGAACCGAGGAAGTGAGTTGATACATGGAGTACATAGTGACATTTTATATGATGTATGCCATGGAAATACATGTATACCGACAATAAAATCAAGACAACTGACACCAAGAATACTATACAAACAGTTTGTTCATCACGTAAAATTTTCGTTTCATTGATGTTTTATTTTAGATCGGCTTGATATGGGGAAGAAGTGTTCTTTGGGGTATCATGTAGGTGTGTCTGTGTAGCTTTGTTACACCCAGTATTCATATACATATAGGTAGAGTTCCAAAACAGTCTCCTTCCTTGCTTGCATACAACAATACGGAAATAAAATTACACTAATATTTGGATGATTTCAAAACTAGCTGTCCCACTTCGATGCAGGTAAATCAAACTTCCATAGCAATAATGACAGTTATCGGAATTAAAAAATATATAACATCAACACACTCTCTCTCTCTCTCTCTCTCTCTCTCTCTCTCTCTCTCTCTCTCTCTCTCTCTCTCTATCTATATATATATATATATATATATATATATATATATATATATATATATATATATATATATATATATATATATATATATATAGTCGGCGATACCCCAGTCAGAAGCACAAATGGTGAATTGGACATTGCCTACAGGATGCCCTTTCAGACTTGTAAGTAATCGGTATCGTAATTCCTGTACATCTAAATCCGCATTAATGAAATAGCACATTGGATCATGCCATGCTCTTCTTGTAACAATTTACAAACTACAATGTTGATAATGTTTTTGCTTTTAAAAATTTGGTTACTGATTTGTATCATTCCCGATTTACTGTAACAAGTGTTGAAACGATATATTTTATTTGAAAACATTAATTATAGACAAAGAAATTGTTTTGATATATTATGAAAAGATGTAAACATTAAAGTTGTATAAATGTATCGAAGCAGGTCAATGTTGTTGTGAATGACGTCATATACAACACCAGTGAAGCGTGAAAACCCAGTGAGTTTTCACAACTCAAGCGTCCAATGAGATAACGTGAAACAAATAAAGTACGTTAAAATATATGTCAAGTTTTGAAGGTGTTACAATGCATCGGATAACCACACTTCTATTTAAATAATCACATAGATCAGTACAATGCCAACTCGTGAAGCACGTATCATACGTTAATAATGTTAATACGTGAATAACTATAAAAATAAAAATAAACGAGCAACGAAATCGAGAAAAGAACAAAACTAATGAGAATAGCAAGAAACTACAAAATTACTTATAAAATGACAATATCAAAACCTATATATCATCTAGGAATATGACAAGAAATTTTGTAGTTTCTTGCTATTCTCACTTAGTTTTTAATGTATCTGGGGTGTTTTTGTATTTTTCCGACACTGGACATTGTCAAATTAACTTGCATATAATAGCAGATACACAAGACAAGCGTCGCCATGTACTTATTTAACAATCGGTAATATTCGTAAAATTGACCGAGCATTGAGTGTGATTGCGGATTCAACAAAAAATACAAGTGGCTACGTTTGCCAAGTTTATTGTAATTACCAATATATTTGTTCTTAAAACCATTAGGTAAGATCTTTGGGACATATATACTTGAATCTGTTTATAAAATCTGCATGTGAAAGTTTTCGTTGACGACAGCTCATATCGCTCTAAACAATTTTAGAATAATTGAACATTTACGTAAGTTCAGCAATCGTTTATTACGAGCATTGTGTATATAAATAAAGAGCTTTGTTAGTTTAAAGGGACATAATGCTCGTTTAGATATTCAGCATTTTGTTTGCAAGAGTTAAAAACCATTGAAGAGATTTAACAGTTGTAAACTGTGTGTGTTTGTTTGTGTGTATATTCGGGAGCTTAAAATAATACTTTGTCAAAATTAGAATTTTGGCAGGTAATCATTTATTAATAAGCATTGGTTCTATATTTTTCCGATTCACTATGGAATGATCTGAATGAGCACTGTACACACAGTCTTCGCGTATTACACAGTGTGCACAGTCTTCATTCAGGTCATTCCGTAGTGGACCGGAATGAATATAGAATCAATGCTTGTAATTAAATTTCAATAACAACTCGGTAAATTTTTGAAACATTTGTTTATTTATTGATTTTTCCAAATACAAGTAATACAAACACACAAGTGAAACTGCTGCGCACTAGACTGTTACGTCAATTTCTGAGACCATCACATTGGAATAGTAATTTATAAGTGGCTGCTAAAGTTAGAAATACAGTTATTGAAAGAGGAATTCAAAATAAATCCCATGGAGAGAGTATTAGTGGTATTTAATGATACCAGAATGTTAATATATCTATCGCTAGAGGACGTTGTTGTTGTTGTACTTGTTGTATTGTTATTTGACGTCCCACTCAAGAATCTTTCACTTATATGGAGACGGGGCTTCAAATATTGGCCTATGCCCGGCACCTACGGCTATTGAGGAGTGAGGGTTCTTTGACGTGCCGATACCTACTGTGACACAGGGCCTCGGTTTTTATTCTCTGATCGCAAGGACAGGAATTCGAGCTGACGCGGGCTGGACTCGAACTCATGACCTTACGATCAAGGAGTCAAGCGCGCTACTGAATGAGTCAGGCCGGTTCGCTAGAGGACGTAGCATTTGCATGACAAGAAGACCTAACTGCAGTAGCAGCAGGCCTGACTGTACTTGAATTAAAAAGTGATACCAATGCACTTGAACCTGGGACTGATGCAACATTTCCAGTTGAAATGGAAGACAGGGTGTTGCTAAGAGTTTTTTTCTGTTGTGTGGTGAATTCGCAACTATAATTTATGACCACTTTCACTACGATGACCTATTTTTTCAATTTATTGATTTTAATTATTCAAGTATACTGTCATTTTTTAATTTATTTTTAATTTACTAAGTCGGTGGTAAATACAAAGTTTAAAACTTGACAGCTACAATACCATTAGTTCTCCTGTGGATTTCTAGTAAGCCTACTAACTGGGAACTTAAGTTTGAACATAATCTTAACTTTACCTACTTCGCCAATCAGATTTCAGGATTAGCGTGAGTTGATTGAAATTCCCAGGTTTAAACTAAATTTCACAGATACCAAAGATTTAATCGTAAGATATGGTTAAAAAAAATCCATATTTGGTCTGAAAAATAGAAAAAAATCTGTCAATACATAAAACATTCATCTGCGGTACATATTATATATTAAAATATCCATTTTTCTATACTGCATACAAAGTTCAAAAATTATCTTACCTCCCTATAAAACATTATAAAACGACACCTAATTTTTTCCTTCCAATCTGTTGAAAAAAAGAGTAGTCCTCGACACCCGCTATAATTACTTAAACGCATGCTGTAATTTCATTGATGTATCGAGAAGAAAGTAAATACCTGTCACATTAACTGCAGTCCTGCAACATGATAACTTCCCGGGAAATTACACCAGGAAACATGACAAAACATTACAGATTCCCTGTTCTTTTCGGGAATGTGTATTATTTTACCTTTAAAAAGGTATATATATATATATATATATATATATATATATATATATATATATATATATATATATATATATATATTTATATATATATATATATATATATATACTAAGATCGCATTTATGAGTTAAACCTAATTTATAAGTTAAACTTAGATTTTCTGTTAAACATAGTTTTTCTCTGGTTAATGTGGGTAATGATTACTCTTTTGTATGATTTTGGCGCAGTTAAACCTAGTTTTTCTCAATTAAACTACGTTTTTCGAGAAAAACAAGGTTCAACACATTAAACTTAGTTTTGCTCAATTATACTTAGTGTTTTTCTAGTTTATATGGGTTACTGAGAAAATTAGGTTTAACTTGAAGAAAAACTGAGTTTAAGTGAGAAACTAAGTTTAACTAATAAAGCATGCCGAAATCATCAAAATGTGTCACTCCTTATATATATATATATATATATTATATATACTAAGATCGCATATTTATGAGTTAAACCTAATTTATAAGTTAAACCTAGATTTAAACTTGATTTTAAACATAGTTTTCTCTGGTTAATGTGGGTAATGATTACTCTTTTGTATGATTTTGGCGCAGTTAAACCTAGTTTTTCTCAATTAAACTACGTTTTTTCGAGAAAAACAAGGTTCAACACATTAAACTTAGTTTTGCTCAATTATACTTAGTGTTTTTCTAGTTTATATGGGTTACTGAGAAAATTAGGTTTAACTTGAAGAAAAACTGAGTTTAAGTGAGAAACTAAGTTTAACTAATAAAGCATGCCGAAATCATCAAAATGTGTCACTCCTTATATATATATATATATATACTAAGATCGCATTTATGAGTTAAACCTAATTTATAAGTTAAACTTAGATTTTCTGTTAAACATAGTTTTCTCTGGTTAATGTGGGTAATGATTACTCTTTTGTATGATTTTGGCGCAGTTAAACCTAGTTTTTCTCAATTAAACTACGTTTTTTCGAGAAAAACAAGGTTCAACACATTAAACTTAGTTTTGCTCAATTATACTTAGTGTTTTTCTAGTTTATATGGGTTACTGAGAAAATTAGGTTTAACTTGAAGAAAAAATGAGTTTAAGTGAGAAACTAAGTTTAACTAATAAAGCATGCCGAAATCATCAAAATGTGTCACTCCTTATTTTTCTTTAGATAAATCTAATCCTTAAAATCTAGTTTTTCTTCAGTTAATGCGGATTACGAGTTAAACCTCGTTTTTCTCTAGTTAATTGTAGTTTTTCTTGTAACCCACAATAACTAGAAAAAAACTAGATCCAACTAAAAAAACATGAATTAACTGCGATATTAATTCATAATCATGTTATTATGGAGCGGTTAATCCTAGTTTTTCTGAGTTAATATATATGTTTGTTCGGCATGCAAAATATCCTTATTCTCCTATTTGTGTTAACACCTGGACATATTTGTGGATTTTTCTGTAGTCTATGTTTGCCCAGTGTTTATCATGTTCCTGTCCTCTTATTTGTACACACCTGAGTCTATCTGTTAATTTTTATGTTATCCGTGTTTGGCCAGTGTTGACCATATTCCTGTCCTGTTATTTGTACACGCCTCATTCTATCTATGGATTTTTCTATAATCTGTGTTTACCACTTTTTATCATATCCTCACCTCCTATTTGTGAACACTTAATCGATTCTTGCTAAACGTTCAACAACTTCATATAGTTTTAAAAAAGCGCATTCGATTTATTACTAATTTTCTGAATTTACTCTGTAATAGCGTCCATGATTTTAACAATGATATTTCAAATGATACTATGAACGACAAATTCTGCAAAAGCTAAGATAGTCATTATTTCACAGTGGTTAAACTTAGACGAATTTGTCTATGTATTTAGATTAATTATTTGGCTTTGTACGTAACGACTTTCCCTTTAGAAAATCTGTTTAAATTGCAGCTCATCTGATGAAGTCTAATTGACAGAAACGATCGTCTTGAGCATTATAACTTTGGTATTATTTGGTCATGAATTTTTTTTTTCAGATAATATCATCTAAGAAACGTCAATACATGTAGAGACACCCCGAGTGAAATTGCATGGGACGTAAAGTAACTGTGACGTGTCAAAACATACTGGGCGTGATATAGCCTAATACAAAAATGTTAATTTACAAGTTTATAGTCAGCGATGCCTGACTCATTAAATCCTTGTAATATAAAATATTTCACACAAACAAAGTATCTTGATAGGACAACAATATGCGAGAAAACACCTTTAACCTTCATGTTGGCACGTGGGGTCTCTAACAACCCCAGTGTGGTTATTCGGTTAGTTTCTCAAAAACCATGTGCATCCCAATCTCATCACTTAATGACTTTGTTGCAGTATAACTAAACAATAACCACTTGTGCATTTTATTTGATATCACAACAGTTTGGAAATAATCTTTGTTTTACATACAAAATCCTTATCTTTGTCATTCGCAGCCCTAGTGAACCCTTAATATAAGGAATTGTTAGAAACTTTCATTATCTATAAACACGTTACAGAAAAACACTAAATGAGGTTCAAATCTGCTGACTGTTGGCATTCGAATGTCTTCAACTAGTCTTATTTAAGTCCTTTTCATTGTAATGCTTTCGGTTAGTAGTCTTACTACTATCGTTTGTGTATAACATAGGAGAGAAATGAGTCTTTAGGATTGAACACACCCTAAATGTACTCAATCCTATTTGATGTAAATACATAAGTGTTTATTACATCCCTTCTAATTCATTAGATAATTTCAGGTTTAACTTTCATAATTTTCTTTCTTCCTAAAATATTTTGCTTAGAATAATGGGTGATGTTTAACACGTCCTTCATGTACATGTTGTACTTTGTGGGGTTCTATGGACAAGTGACAACAAATGATTCGTTTTAACGTTCCAGTATAAAGGTTAAAAGAGAGAAACTCGAATTCCTTTGGAAATAAGAAAATCTTACAGTATCCATCGTTAACACATGAATGTGTCAAATATTGTTAAACATCACCTTCTGTGCTTCAAATTGTATTCATGATTGGCTTCAAAACGGATATCTAAAATCACTACTATTACATTTATGTGCTTTATTAACACATTAACACACACACACACACACACACACACACACACACACACTGAAGTCCAACTTTTATATAATTAATGGAAAATGGAATGTTATAAGCAATATATGTGATAGATGTAATAATGGGAACAAGTAGTATAGACAGTAGATAAAATCAAGCATTATATGAGATGAGCAAAATAAAGTTGTATAAAAATATAGGCAGTAGGTTAAGTCAAGTGATATAAACAATATAGTCTGTGGGTAAAATTAATTGATATATGAAATATAGGCAGTACATAACCTCTATGACATAAGTAATATAGGCATCAAGTAAAATAAAGTGCATGTATGACAGTATTATCAATCTGTCAACAGTCAAACATTAATTCTAAAAATCTGTATTTGATGTTTGAAAAATAATACGGAGTAGAACTTCATGTATTTCTTTTACATACAAAAATTGTTAAAACATCACATGCGAAGGAATAACCAAGGTTGCAGAGTCAAGTGATGAAATTCCTATGAAAAGACAAGTTTTCAATGTATGCTAATCCGGATGATAAACACAATACAAGGGAGCAAACTCTCTCAACGTTATCTCAACGTGAACAAAAAATATTTTGCTGCCTAGATTCTATTTTGTATGAAAGCATAAAAAACGAATTTCAGATTTCAGTTAGACATACGCCTCCTTTTCAATACATCCAGATACAACAGTGTGCATTTCATATTGAAAATCTGACATGACACTAAAGGAGTCCAATTGGTTTGATTTAGTGCAGTGACGGCAAGGTGATGAAAATAATGGAGACACATCCTTCATGTACATGTTGTAATCAATCTTATTGGTTACAGGATTTTTGCAGTGCACACCATTCAAACAAACATACTTGTCATCAGACTGTGTATGTACCGACATAGTTGTTGCCAATGTTGTACTGTCCTCCAAATTTGTTACCCATTGCTTGCTGGTTGTTTTTGGTGTGGTCTGGTGAGTCTGATCCATTTCTTCCGGTGATTCTATTACATACTCTTCTGTCTTTGTTGTGCTTTAGTTTAAAAGTAAATATAGAATTAATTTTTACGGTGATTTTTTTACTAAATATAAACAAAATAATGATGATAAATCAGTATTTGAAATCGTAGTTTCTATAGTAGTTCCACTGTATTGTGTTATTACATACATTAGGCTACAAATTGAGTTAAAGAGAGGAATACCTTTAAAGATATTAGTAAATTGAATGAAAACTCTTATTGCAGAGTTGTAAAAGATATATATATATATATATATATATATGTGTGTGTGTGTGTGTGTGTGTGTGTGTGTGTGTGTGTGTGTTAAACAAAACATACTTGTTCAAGGGCAGAAATGGCTTTTCTGCTGCAGCATTTCTATCTTCATCAACACTTGCTGTTGCAACACTGACGTCGGAAAGTACGTTCATATCTGCAAAAGAAGCATTTTCTATTACTAATTCTTAAACATTTTAATTATTTGTAACGATATAAATTTTGTACGGCATGAAAAAGAAAGATCTAATGTAACAATTCAAAAGTGATTTTTGTATTTCAATACTTCATGCAAATTATTGTAACATAAAGGTAGGCGTTATAAACGATTACAAATTAAACCCAGTCAAACTTTTCCAACTTTGGCTAAATACAACCTAATATAACTTTTATTTACATCAACGGTAGATACTATATTTTAACTGTACGTAAATACGATTTTTATTTCTGATACCTGACCTTAATTTCTTATACTACTTCTGAAATGGCGACAGCTGAAGGTTTGAATGGTAACAAATATATTTTTACAAGAATAAAAGGAAACTATCATAACATTTTACATTACCTCTTTTAGAATGAATGATGACTGAGAAGAAGTTTTAGATTTAGTCTACTTTCCACTTTGTGTCCTATTTATTTGCACATTCATATACATGTTTAAAGCTGTTGTTTAGCACTGTAAATATTTTCCTATTTCTATTTCAATATCAAGATTATCTCTTTTGTAAGTATTGAAAAATAATTCAGGTTTACACAAGGGCAATGAGCTTGCCTCTATAAGATTATTGATAAGTTATCATTGTCGTAAAAAATCATTCGACATACAAATAAAATAGTGCAGGTCTACCAAGGTAAAGTGGTACATCCGGGTTCTGTAAAAAAAAACATTACGGTCTTATCTTATTTTCAAAATATGTTGCACATATAAAACGTATTGCACCCCTGTTATGATTTAATTTAGACATGTAGTTTTGTTAACGTGTGCCAATTAACCTTGATAGACTTTATATTATATATATATATTCGTATGTACCATCTTTGTGTTTGTGTTTATAATATACAAAACTGGTTCCGGACAAGGCTGTGACCACTAAGACGGCTATTAAGGCAAACAGGGCAGATGATGGCACTGATCCTGTGGGAAGGTCTGAAATAACAGAAATAACATAAAATAAAATGGACATTCACTGTGAAAAAAAGTCAAACTTTACTTAATGACAATATTCAGACTTCAAAAAATACCAAACTACTACCTAATTCGTTGCGATTGATCATCACAAATAAAACGCACATGCCAACACGCACGTAAACACAATGCACACATTATAGATACAACTTCCTGGAATTTAAAGTACCTGTTTAAGTGGAGTGTGTGACGGGATGATAATTTTACACATTAGATATATCTAAAATGTACTATGTAAATGATACATATCTGTTTGAAAAGGGTGAAATTTATCACTAAAAGGATTTAACTTTATCTGAACGTAACGTGTTACAGTATATTAATCAGATTGTTTCACATTAAACAATAAACTTAACGTACAAATATTGCTGAACAAAAAATGTGCTAAGGTAACCACCAATGCATAATTGTTTATGATATTACCGTAATATCTGTACTAATAAACCTTCAATGAACACATGATCAATATATTGCCCGAATATCCATAATCATTAACCTTCAATGACAAACGATTCAGATATTGCTAAATATCTGTACTAATTTACATTCAATGACAAGATGATAAGATATTATCTAAATATCTGTGCTAATTAACACTGAATGACACGATGATAAAATATTATCTAAATATCTGTGCTAATTAACCCTCAAAGACAGGATTATTAAGACATTGCCCAACAAAATTTGTGTCTCATATAACCGTATCTGGACAAAGTTGTTCATCTATTGGTTAAATCTAACTACCGGTTAAACATAACCCCAGTTTAAATATGGAAACCGAGGTTTACATAACCCAGAGTTAAATTTTGATAACAGTGCCATTTTGAAATAATAACCCTTTATTGGTTAAAATACTAGTATGTATCAGAGCCTCAAAGCATGGCTAAATTTCCCATATTTAACCGATGATTTTACCACAGTTAAAGTTTACCAATTATTGAGCAACATAATTTTATCCTACTTAAAATCTTAATCCTTGGTTTTGATATTTAACCGAGGTTTAAAAT
This sequence comes from Atrina japonica, assembly GCA_030159075.1. NCBI lineage: Eukaryota > Metazoa > Mollusca > Bivalvia > Pterioida > Pinnidae > Atrina > Atrina japonica. The sequence continues at coordinate 718,640 of BROG01000129.1, read as the reverse complement.
TTGACGAGAAGATGAGTCAGGCTTCTTTAAGTTACGCTCAATAATGTCAAATACTTCTAAGAGTTTGGTGTACAGCTAACTTAATGGTGGTAAGGTGTGATTAGATCTCATCCATTAAATTAAATTTAATCAATATGCCAAGAGTGATTCTCATTATTTTTCTAAAAAATATATTTAATATCACTAAAATTTCATTTCATTGGTAAAGTGGGATATCTCTGAAATAAAAATTCTTAATAATGGCATCCGGTTAACCATTTCAATTGATCGGTTTCTTGAATGTGTTTTTGATTTCTAGCTCAATCAGATATGGGTCTCAGTGATAGCCCTTGCATTGCGAAAATAGTGTAAAATATTGATTACGTATAGAATATATGAAAAAATTAAACATTTTTTATAAAACTCCATAAATAGACTGTTCAAATAGTCACTAAAAATATAAATGATGATATAGAAATTAAAATTCTCACTGATAATCCCTTGATTTTGTAAGGTTTGCTTTCCTTGTGGGGATGCAATTGTTTGTCCACTCTGATCTTTTACAGACTGTGTTACAGTTTCACTACAAGAAATACAAAAACAACTAAAGATAAAACACCGCTGTGTGAGTGTTTTATTACGAAGTATACAAACTTGAGATAGACTGCTTAAATATCACATACATGTACGTACAGTAGGAAAACCATGCATATGTCTATAACATGTATAATTGATAAATAACTCTTTGTAAGTTTATTATTTACGTTACCAAAGTAACGTGCAAGTACAAAACATTGTTCTCGTGATGCACTTTTACAAATCCAACAAGTAATATCAATGAATCATTTTTATTTTTACTCGGAAATCGAGTGTCCTGTAGTAATTCTGGTTTGTATATATGTATGGACAGCTATTTCCGACATCGTGGTAATAATCAATTATGGAAAATTGTTTTGCTGTGGGTTTACGGGAAAACTGTTTTGTTATGGACGTTAAGTTCATAGAAAATCAATACTTTGAACTTTAAATCATCATACATCATTAGAAAACGTAACGGTATATGTAAATGCAATATATACAATGACATTTACAACCCTCTAACGTAGGTTTTCTGTATACCGACAAGAATGTTGTTTGTAATGTTTTTGTTTGTTTAAATTCCGATTTAGGTATCGCATATAATTGTTTTCATGTACATTGTGGTAGCCAGTCTAAATGGTGGAGCAGAGAACTCGTTAGGCATGTATACTGACAAACTTCAGCTGATACTATATGTTAACTTGAGCGCGATGCTCATAATAAATGCAAATTAACATGAACTCAAAAGTTGTAAGACATCAAAGTGAACAAATAACTCATAAAATTTAAATGACATGGTACTTACAAAATTGCATCTCCACAAACAGCATCTGATGCAGTTGAGCAGGGCTTTAATTCTACACGTCCGAGCTGTGTACAATTTTTACATGGTTTACATGTGTAAGCTCTAAACTTGTTAAATGTAGTGTCTGGACAGGGTCGACAAGGTAAACAGTTCAGTGCTCCATGTTTAGGGTCAAACTTCAGATCAAATTCCTACAAAATTAGGAAATTATATATATATATATATTGTGATTGTATTCTAATATTTATATGAATTGCATGTATGTATGTATGTATGTATGTATGTATGTATGTATGTATGTATGTATTGAAATCAAAGGGAGTACATTAATTATTCTACCAAATATTACGGATTTTAAGTTAACCGGGTTGTAATAGTACAAAGAAATCATGCCAGGGAGATCAAAATCATTTCCAATAAAGTGGGATGGCAATGTAACAGGGTTCAATATAGTACCGTTCATTTGTTGAGTTTTGTTCAGGGACTTGGAGTTTTGATAATTTGAGGGTTTTATATCAACGTCGTTCAATTAGCAGGTATAGGCAACAAGAAGTCAAAGTACATGTAAAAAGAAGCTGGCGGAGACACAGCTTTTGTCCCGCAATAAATTCTCCGGAAACATAAAAAACGGGATAAATTTCTGTAATGTCACCTAGTGGGATACGAAAATGTAAAGGGTCCATGACAAACAGTTGTACAATGGCATAAAGTTGCCATCGACAAGATGAGATAATCTGATTAGTTATGTTGACATGATATGATAATTAATTGTGTTATATTGACAAAACGACTTAATTTTGACGACATATTCACATAAATTGTGTCGACATAACCTCATATTTTTTCAACATGTCAACATATTGATATGGATTATATGACATCTGACTAATTTATATCAACATGTCGACAAAAACTGGGTTTTTTTTATGACACTATGTTTTGCGCAGTAAAACGAGCACATTATATCGACAAGTTTCGATAATCATCACATTATGCCGACAAGATGACATATATCAATACATAATTATTACATATTGTGATAAATCATCACATAACAGTGGCGTAGGATGCAATTCGAAAGTGGGGAGGGGCTATTTTTCTTTCTTTTTTTTTTTTTTGGAAAATAATTTTGGAGTAAAAAATTGTTTTCAAATTTTGTCAATGTAGCTAATACATGCAACAGTGGTGGATCTATAAAAAAAATTAAAAAGGTTAATTGGTGTTTTTAGGCTGGTGATTTTTTTGTGATTGCAATGCATACACATAATTTAAACCATGTAAAAATTTACTGCGCAAAACATAGTGTCATAAAAAAACACTTTTTGTCGACATATTGATATAATTTGTTCGCATTATGTCGATATAATCCATATCAATATGTTGACATGTTGAGAAAAAATGACGTTATATCGGCATAATTTATGTGAATATGTCGTCAAAATTAAGCCGTTTTGTCAATATAACGCAATTAATTATCACTTCATGTCGACATAACTAATCAGAGTATCTCAACATGTCGATGGCAGCTTTATGCCATTAAATGCGCGAGGTTAAGCATACTATTAGTATGTTGGACGAGGTAACAGAAGTCTTTCTATAAAGAATAAATTAGCAACTTTGTTTTACACATGACACCCGTCGGCTTCCCGACTTGTCTACGATAACCTGCTCTTTTATATTGAACAAACTAATTTAGCTAAATGTAAGTGACTGCAATAAAGAACTGTTTAATCTGATACGTACCTTTCTGTTTACCTGTCCCTTCCCTACAATACACTTGTCACACTTTAGACACCTGTTAATTTGAGGCTCGTAATACTTCTTCTTTTTGTGGTCACAGTTTATATTACGCCTGGACATTCGTTTGCCTTTACGTTCTTTGGGGGAGTCTCCTGCACTCCATACGACAACTACGGTAAACAACACTAGGAAAAGTGGAGTCATATCCATGGTCCTGCGAAATAAGAGACACATTTATATATTGATATTGTCCTTTGGTAAATTTTGAAAATTAGCAAAATGACAATGTGCTTGTTTGTATATTTATTGTTGTTTAATGTCCCACTCAAGAATCATTCACTCATATGGGACGTCACCAAATGCCGGTGAAGGGTTTCAAATTTAGACCTATGCTCGACACTTAGGGCCATTGAGTAGTGAGGGGTCTTTAATGTGCCGACACCTACTGTGACACGGGACCTCGGTTTTTTGCTATTAGTATTTTGAAACACCTTCTCTATAGTATCAATCTATATACATTGTACTTTTACATATGTT